>JAHWFP010209296.1:0-18282 GCA_023313725.1 Lithobius niger | reverse complement strand
GAGGAGTGGCACTCGGCGTGTCGCCGCAGTCGCCGTGAGGAGGTTGTGTTGGCCCGTTTGCGAATTGGTCACACCCGACTTACTCACTGTTTCCTTTTGCGGGGGGTTGACCCTCCTGAATGTTCTTGGTGTCGACGGCCACTTACGGTCCGGCACTTACTTGTTGATTGTCGCCATCTTGATGGTGTTCGTCGTCGGTTCCATCTTCCGCATGACATTGCGCGTCAGTTGGGCGATAAGTCTGTCCTCCTGTCCGGTGTTTTTCAATTTTTGCAGGAGGTACAGGTGTATGACAAGATTTAGATTAGGGGTTTGAATAACTTCTCTGTAATGTGTGGTGCAGTGGCAACCCGGACCACTGCACTGTGACTGAGGTTGGCGCTAATGACCAAGTTGTCGACGCTCCATTAAGCCTCAATCCCCCCTCATAAAATTCTAAGCAGTTCTGTTTCGGGGTGTTAGATGACTCGCAAGAGCAATTTGAACACGAAAATCACTATTACAACCAAGTGACAAAAGGAGCGTTCACACAAATTAAGGGTGATATACTTTAAATAAGACTTTGTGTTTCAAGAGTTGCTTTTACGTAAAAGATGTTTATCACCTCTCCTATTCAGAATTGTGTGCTGAATATTTTGCTTCAGATCATGCTTTTGATTTTTTGACGATTAAGTCGTTACAGCCAAAAAAACATTTTGGGTGAGGAGAGGTCGCTCCCTCAAAGGGGGGGGGGGTGTTTGAACTTGTTATCATAGTTATTTGTTTCCAGCTACCTTTATGTGCATCAATTCCAAATTTCATGGTTTTCACAGTAAGTGAACAATGCAACTCTCTAGCCACCCATCTATGGATGGCATGTTACTTACGCCCTTTTTTACAGGAGGAAGTAAGCGTCTTAGCCCAGGGGACTTTTAGTATGTTTCATAGCCCACTGGTAGCTACCTATGTGCCAACTTTCAGCTTTCCTTGAATAATCCCATGTTTTAGCTAAATCTAACATAAAATGACTGGGCTACTGGCAACTTTCACAAAACGATGGTACATTCCCAAACCCTTGAAGGCTGACTGGCTTAGGAATCCTGCTTTTCTATGTTGTAGTTCTGGGCATAGTAGCTTTTGTTAGAAGGATCTGCTTGTGATATATCTGTGGGCAAATGTATACAATGGGTACCTTGGGTTTTCTACTCTGTCCTATTCGTGCCATATTAAGTGGCACGGTGCTGGCTCTCTCAGTTTCTGGAAAGACTTGCAGAATCATGTACAGGATCCAACATGATCTTACAAGGATCCCATTAGGATCTCCACATGAATAACAGGCTCACTGTAAAGTCTGTGGTAAGGAGCAACTAGAAGCAACACAACCCTTTGTAACATAAGTCTACATTTTGTTAGCTGCTATTTCCCCTCTGGTATACTTACAATTTGCAGGTAAATATATATCATGTTCCAAAGGTGAGTAAATACCCAAATATACAATAGAGGTCGACAACTGAAATTTCGATACTGAAATTTGTTACGAGTGCTGTGCTTGTTAGGAATCTTTTAAAAGTCTTGTTTCTTCCCGCAAATTCTCCACGTTTTATACATTTTGTCTTTGAGGATTGTAACAATGTATCCACATTATTCTGTCAAATATTCATGGGTGAAGGCGGCATTTCAGAGGTGTATGCCGGTGTGGTGCGCTATGGATAATTCTGTCATTGTTTTTAACAATCGCAGTGCAAAATACCTTTTACAAATTGATAAAATTTCTAATTAAAAGAATAATCAGTCAACAAATTAACAAATTGTTTTCAGTTGCATACTGCATACGCCACCGCAACACTGCTAAAGTTGTTAAAAGTTGCTGTGTCCCTGCGAGTATCGGCTTGCCAATTTAGACCGCCAATGCCGGAAAACAATATCGGTTTACGCCGCTTCACATAATATTTGGGGCACACACCTCTGTATTATTACCTATATCTAGCAAAAAAGAGTAAATAAAAACTTGGCTTTTAGAACAATAACAATGATTTACGATGTGCCATTTGTTGCAGGAGACTTATCTTCAGCCTATCAGAGACTATAACATCTACAAGTGCCTATACTTTGTATTCATCATTCTGTTTGGATCATTCTTCATTTTGAACCTTTTTACATCCACAATCATAGACATGTTCGCCGAGAGAAAGAAATGGGTAAGTTTGAAATGACATACAAAACGAAAACATACGGAAAAATTTATATTTTAAGAGAACAAATAGTTTTCAAGTTTTAGTGATTGACTGGAGTAAACGGCACTACATCTCAGTTCGTTCTAAACGGACGTAAGTTTTTCCCTCTTCACAAAGTCCCATCCATATTGTGCACGGGCACGGGGGAGCACAATGTTGAGTCAGGCCGGTTTAAGGCCGAAAGAAGAGTCATTATTCTAAATCCACAGTAGAGAGGACTGGGTGAAAGGAATACCCAAAGGATGATGCCCCTACCTGCCCCACCTTAATTTGAGTTCAAAGGTGGACTATCTCTAGTTTTTTTTTTCTTGTAACGGCCCAAGTCAGGAATAAACGGGAGCTTCTGGCTGCTTTTTCATTTCCGTGGTACCCTCTGTTGGTTGTTTCACGTAACATATGGTTTTATAGTTTTTCTTCTTGTAATGGATTGTGATACTGACACGGAATCAGTCACGGAAGTTGTTGCAAATCTTGTTTACTTGCATGTTTGCTGGGGCCAGTGACCAATCATAGTTGTACGTGCCTAATCTTAAGGTGGGTATTATCTACATATTGGTATTTTTTTTCCGGTTCCTGCCTCTAGGACTTTCCATTACCTGTAATACCTTTGTTACTTCGCGGTTGTCAGAGGTTACAAATCGAATTTAAGAAACTTAGCCAACTGCCAACTTCAGCCAACCGGGAAGGGAAGGGCCCCGTGATGCCCCTTGCTCATGTATTTTGTGGCATGTAAAAGATCCTAGGAATTTCTGAACGGAATTACTTAGCAGAATTGTCCCACTTGCCTTCTGGTGCCATGGCTTCAGCTGAAAGCGCGAAAATCTCCAAGGATTTGTTAGTTTTATAGTTTGGACAGGTAATACGATTTTCTAGATCGTAGTTTTAAAGGATTTCGTTTAGTATTGTAGAATTTTAGCTCTTTTAGTATATAAAGAAAAATATGCAGTATATAAAATCAAGTATTACGGGAGGTAGGGAGATATCTTTTTTTTTGATCAAGTATAGGATGGACATAAGTACGTCCACTAGCATGTTAGGATCACGAGGCAGCCAAACATTCTATTTTTGTTGTTTGTTTGGGCAAGCAGCTCGAAAGCAAAGAGTGATGGATTTCCACATACCGAGGAAATACATTGTCCTGTGTCAAGCAAACCTGGTTTTTAAACACACCATTTGCCGTAACACATGGACATCGTGTTTGATATTTGGTCGTGACGACTGCCTTTTAATAGTTTGCCGTAATTAAATATGTGCATGTGGTTTAATCAACTGAATTACTCGGATGACTTGCATAAGATTCCTGCTGCCCAAGTTTATGCTGAAAGACTTATTTATTTTTCCTGTTGCAAATTTCGTATTTCAGTTAGAGCCATTTACCTCAGGGCCGGTGGAAGCTAAAATGTAGTGGTACGGCTATAAAAAATATTGGGCGTAAAAAAATTTAATGTAAAAACGGAGACTGTCAAACAGATGAGAAAAAAATGTATGTAGAATTTCGGCCAAAATATCGGTAAATTGCACACAAGAATCTGCAACTACGTAAAAATGAGAATTTTGCCTTCTTCATAAGATTTAATTTCTTTTGCGATGCAAAAAAAAAAAAAACGTTTTTACCACTGGTCTGTATACATAGACCAATGCGTCTTTCACTTCTTTGACGCACTTTTAAGCCCATACCAATTGCAAAACTAAGGAAATATGGTTTTGCTAACAGGCTTGTTTCTTGGATTGAAGAGTTTTTAAGTAGGCGTACACAGAAGGTAGTTGTGGGTACCACACTGTCGGGTGAACTGCCAGTTACTAGTGTAGTCCCACAAGGGTCTATTTTAGGATCCTTGCTATTTGTGTTGTGTTTAAATTATTTAACGTGTAGTGACCGTTCAACCATCCTAAAACAGTTTGCCGATGACATTAAATTATATGGTCTCTCCACTGATCCTTCAGATTACATTAGACTTTCTGTGGCACTATCCTCACTTTTTGCCCGATCTGAAGATTGACAGTTACCGATTTCTGCAGCTAAATGTAGCGCTTTCAATATTGGTCTTGGTAGAACAAACAAACATTTGTTATACATTCCAAGTGGCGTATCCTTACCCCAAGTTACCCATACAAAAGACTTAGAAGTGTGGTTCACATCAGATCTTAAATTCAGTACCAATTGCAATTTTGTTTCTCGGTCAGCTCACTGTAAAGCTGCTATGATCAAACGCTGTTTTACTTCTAAAAATATCTCAGTTTTCATCTCTGCCTATAAGACTTAGTGTTCGCCCAATTTTGGAATATGCGAGTCCTGTTTGGTCCCCCCACTTATTCGGTGTCATCGATTTAATAGAGAAAGAAAGTACAGAGACGCTTTACAAAAAGCTTGGTTGGAATGTAATACCTATCTTACAAAGAAAGACTAGCAGAGATTGGTTTAGATTCATTAGAATTAAGATGCTTGAAAGCTGATCTGGTCATGACGTACCAAATTCTGCACTGCTCCATGGACTTTAATTACTCCATGTAACAATAGTATAACAAGAGGTCATAATTTTAAGCTAATTGTTGGACAAGCTAGATTGGACTGTCGGAAGTTTTTCTTCGGACAGTGAATAGTTGCAGTATGGAACTCTCTCCCATCTCATTTGGTTAATGCCTGTTCTGTGTCAGTTTACAAGAAGAATTTAAAATTTGTTGACTTATCAAAGCCTTGATAAGTTATTGAAACGTTATTGATTTTAACTGTATTCTACCTTTTTATTGTACATACATTTTGTTTTACTCTAAGCTATATGCATCTATTTTTTTTTAACAAGGACACAGTTTTGCCACATGTGGATATGGCAGGTCCATTTTTTAAAAAATAATAAATGCTTTCATTTTACGCCATGTCAAACTCTACTACTGGGGTTCCTTTAGACCCGTCAATTTTTCATAGTTTTATTTTATTTTTTGCTGTAAATACTACATTTTCTTTTCTTATGCACAGTGTATGTTTCTTTTTGATTTGTGTAATTTTACTGTAGGGCCAGGTGTCAGTGGCTGCCAAGTCCAGCCATGGACCCAGTCATTCTCTTTACGAATAAAAAATTATTATTATTACTAATATGAATACAGCATGGCACGTTATTCCTTCGGTTACATGTTATTATCCTAATACGCATATACAGCATGGCACATTGCTTCTGTATTTACATTTTTTTGAAGCATGGTTTATAAATACTCCCTTGTTTATTTATCCAATATACGGTATCACTTTTCTCAACGACGAGAACATGATAATATGCTTTACATTAAAAAAAATTATTGTTTCAGGAAACTGCTAGCTTGGAAATGTTTATGACGGAAGGTCAAACGAAATATTATAATATTCTTGTCAAATTGGGGCAGAGAAAACCGAGGAAGGCTTTAATTCCACCAAAGGTAAATTCAGGGTGTAACGGGGTGGTAGGAAGAGGTTGGAGGGTACGGATGTGGGTATAACAAGTGAGTGTAAGTTTGAGTTTGTATGTTAAATGTGAATTAGAAAAACAGAGTTACATACGAAGTTTCGATACTCGTATAACTGCACCGTATTCAAGCAAACCTGTAAAAGTAGGCTGAACGCTACAGCATAATCATGTCAAGACGCCTGTATAAAATGTAATGAATTAGGGATGAGACGGAGGGCAGGCCACTCAATGAAAAAAAAAACCTTTAAAAATATATATTTCGGGGACACGACGCTCGCCATTATTCAACGGATCTGTAGTTAAAAAATCATTTTTTTTTGTGAAACCGTTAAAACACGAATTAAAAGTGCGTTGCAACACGCGCAAGTTTTTTTGTAATGTAATCGCATTGCTTGTCAGTATCGTTCTCTTAGTTTCATTATTACGTAGCTCTTAGCTTATTTGTGCACCCTTGTTTGGAAACGCTGCATTCAGTCTAACCCGTAGAATTTTAGTTTTTTTTTGTAACTTTGGGCTAATCTGGTAAAACTACAAATTAGCCAAAAAAATAAATAAAGGAATTATTTAAGCACTAAAAAAGTAAGTAAGCACTAAAAAAGGTTGAAGAGCTACTAAGTTCAGCTGCTGCCTGTACCCAGGGTGCACCCCGGTAGCTCAGTGGTTAGGGCTGCAGACCTAGTGTGAGGGAAGTCCTACGTTCAAGTCCCAGTCGACACAGTTTGCTTTTTTTTCCTTCTTAGATTAGTGATCTAGTGTCTTCACAAGGCCAGTCTTTATTACAGACTGTTTTTGATTTTATTTCATATTAAGAGATACGCTACAGTGTCGTCCGCCAAGATTCAATGACATTAACGTTAATGTTCGTCCTATCCTGATAAAATATATATGAGCATGGCGGCCACTAGACACTTGTGTATTTTACAGCCAAGGTATTTGGCTGTTTTCAATCATCTGAGGAAAAATAACCATGCGACATAAAAGGCTGAAAGTTGGTTTGATCAGTAGAGTGGCCACCTGACAACATATATTTCACTATTAGTGACACAGCTTAACGTTTTCTTGTTGTAAAAGAGGCGTGAATAACGTTGGTACTTGCCTAATTACTAGCTCACTGCTAATTGGCTAGTTCCACGAAAATTATAATTCTTCCATGTGGTGCATAAAGCTGAAATTTTTTCAGGGCGCTATAGTTAACCATGGGGTTGCAATTGTACTAGAATCAATGCATTCCAAACCTTCGCAATCTGCACTCCTTCCAGCGCTTGGACGACACCAGCAATCCCAACATAGCGCCAGCTAACTTCCTGTTTTCTTCTGAAAGAGAGGCCAATCCTACAATCTATTTATATGGCCTATAAAGAACATAACAGCAATTTCAGATTAAAAACGACTATTTTAAAGACAAGAAGAAATGTGGCGGGTATTATGTCGCCCACCGTTCTCGACTCTGCTCTCGCCTGAATGCGATTCGTGAGATAACACATCCTAAATTCATCATCACTCTTGTGGTCAACGCATATATTACAGGCAGGTTGTCACAAATATGAACACGCTTTATATTTTAAAAACTATGCAAACATTAATTTAGAAAATCGAACAACAAATGGAAACTTAGTTCAAACTTTTGCCTGTGCTAGGATAAATTTTGCAAACATTATCACAGTTTAACTATAACTGTACATGTTTTACCCTACTTGTCGGACTTAAGTTTCTCCATCATTTTTGAGTTACGAGTGAATTTGCTCACTATGTTCAATCTTTATGTGGCTGCCATCCCATAATATCAAAGCGGATGTATCACAGATGGCTACACCTTAAGTCATGAATCTGTTTGTCCGGTAAACAGTTTACCACATATCGTCCTTGGTTTAACCATGGAACATACCTTTTGCTGATTTAGGAGTTAGAGGAAGCGTTAAGTTCAGAGTTACCAATCAATCGCAATACTATAATAAGGGCCGAGTTCCAGCTTTTTCTGTCAATAATACAACAATGAACAACATTGTTAGTATGGCTAATTTAGCCTATTGGCATTAATCCACTAAAATATCGGTATCGGCCCGATATCTGGAATCTGCAGAATATCTATTCCATAAGCCATTCCCTCTTTATCATTATTAATCAATTAATTCATTCATTTATCTCTTAACATTGTCCACTTAGCTTTTAGGCTTCAATTTACAACAGATCCAGCACTAGCAGGCGACACTGTCAGTGGGGCCAGCCTAGTGCTGTCTGGCCTCAATCCAAGCGAAGCAATCCAGATCTACCTTTTACATCAGTGTCCCTCAGCCAATCAGGTCATTTGTGCCCTTCCTTCAACCTGTGAATTTTCTTGCTGGGGCTCTACAAACGGGTATATAAGAAACCCCACAGAGCCATTTCATGTCTTGGTTTGGTCCAAAAAAACGACCCGCTGCCACCAGTGACTATGCCAGATTGGACCCTGATGCCTTCGTCAATGCCTTCGACAACACTAAAGTTAAGTAACTTTGCTTGAGATGGATAGAAGACCAACTTAGAATATATTTCCAGTTAGAACTTTGTCATTTTGTCTAATTTGGACTTAACCGATTTGAAGAAATCTCTTCAAATAAATGAGTTAAATCTTCAACTACGAGGGCAGATGTGTTAAATCTTCAACTACGAGGGCAGTGCTCCAGATTATAAAGGGAGGGGAATTAATTCCAATAATTTAAACTTTAAATAAACCCATTCGACTTTTAAATAATTTATCCTCTTTCTCCTGACTGAATTACTTGTGCATGCCTGATCTTGTGAAATTAGCTTAGATTTATTGCGGCTAAGGTTTGGTAAAATTGTAAAAGGATACAGTGCTTTACAATCTCAGAAACAGAATATTTGTTCAACATCCAGCGAATTTTCGACAGTTCTAAAGGAATTTGACGTTAAATTCCCTCCCACTGTCTTTTTCAGGCTTCCAGGCTAGTATTCGCTAAAAACTACATCACTGTTACGCTCGTCGTGTTTTGAAATTTGCCGCGACTGTGGCCTCCGGTATTTGTTGGCATTGTTGCTCACTCTTTTACAAAGATCGTCATACAGGTCGTTTTGTATGAGGTTGAGAATAGTTGGATCGGACGGCGGTTGAATGTTCATCGATGTATTGATTGCCTTCTTTTTCTTGGCTCAAAATAGCGATTGATTCCAGGCATCTCAAATTTCTGGCCCTAGCAGTATTTGAACGAATTAATGTGGTGGCATGCTCCCATTCAATCTGATGTTTTGTGTCCATGTGGTGAGCTGCGACGCCATTTTCTGTGTCTTCACTCCTGGTGTCAGCCATGTGTTGTCTTACACAATTTCGGACTCCAATCCTTGTTTCTCCACTGTTTGGCGATCTTTGCAAACGAGTAAGCAACAATGCCAACAAATACCGGAGGCCACAGTCGCGGCAAATTTCTTGATGTAGTTTTTAACGAATGCTAACCAGTAAGCCTGAAGAAGACAGTAGGAGGAAATTTCCTTCAGAGCTGTCGAAAATTCGCTGGATGTTGAACAAATATTCTGTTTGTCAGATCGTGCGTAAAAAATTATGGAGTTTTCCGATTGTAATTCTGAAAATTATTCATGGTAAAATAAGCCTATTTAGTGTGTTCAAGATACAGTGCCTCGTATCGTAGATACTCACAGCGAAAGCCACCTAAAACCCGATTAGGTACTTTCACTGGGAGTTTACAACATATTTGCTTACAGCAATGAAAACGAAAACGTGACCACACAGCACAATGACATAACCACGAATGAAGAATTGTTGCTCTGTCCGTTGCTAAACAATCTGAGGTCGGCAGTCGACTAAGACACACGGGAACCTAGTAACGGAATGCTAAAACCAGGGAAAAAAACAAAGGACCGAAAAATGGATTTTTGACGTTTCGTCTACCAGTTCCTAAAAAAAATGGATCTTATCAATCTGGACCAAATAATGGGATATCATCCCAAAGCAAAAACTGTTAAGGGTTCTTGCTAAGCTCTTCGGTCATTTGTATTGCTCAGTGGGATTAACTTGGCGAAATAGCTAGATGTTTGATATCATGACTTCAAACGGCTGCAAAGAATATTGTAGAAAAAAAAACCGAGGTTCCTGTCCTACAGAAGAAGGAAGAGCATACCAAACATCAATGAGTCTTCATGTAAAGAAACTGCGGCAAATGTCTAGTCTAGAAGAAGAGCCATGCGATCGCACTGATGCTCTTCAGTCAATCGGGGAGCTTGGGTGGAAAATTTGATTGCGTCTTGAACTTGGCGGAAATCCTTACCAAGCTTTGTTTTGGGGAGATTTCATATTAGTGCTTTAGTTT
Source organism: Lithobius niger (assembly GCA_023313725.1). Classification (NCBI taxonomy): domain Eukaryota; kingdom Metazoa; phylum Arthropoda; class Chilopoda; order Lithobiomorpha; family Lithobiidae; genus Lithobius; species Lithobius niger. Next base: position 8,310 of record JAHWFP010209296.1, on the reverse strand, counting down.
TTGAAAATAATGGTTGCATGGTTGAAAAATGCAATGTCATACCACAATCAGTTAAACATGTTGTTGATCAATAAATATATTGATAACATATTTATATATAAATAAATATATAAACGCCCGCCTGAAATTTTCGATCATCACATCTAGTAAATGGATCACATTGAATCGGTACAGTGACATTTTACAAAATGCCTACCAAGTCTGAAAACTAAGAGCTACACTGAACGCCTAAGTGTTCTGAAGGCAGATTCACTTCAGAAAAGTAGAATCAAAATTGACGTGGCTTTGAAACATTACCTACTTCATGACGTTCTTCGCACTACTTCTTAGGCATCTGTTTTAGTCGCCACCTATTTTTTTTAGACCTGAATGCAGGAGTTAACAAACAAAAATAGTGCGTGCCTTTATTGACATCTGCCATTGAAAATGTTACTCTTTAACCATGCCTCCACCCCCCCTCCCGACCTTTTTGAAAATATGCCGGTGCCTGTGCTACAATCTTATTACTTCAGTCGGTATTTTAGTTTAATAACAGTTCTAGTTCTGCAAGCGTAACTCGTTGGGTGCGTGGATTATTCCAATACAGGAAAAGCTACTTCAACAAGCCTTTAAAATAAGTTTGTGCCAACACTCCACCCTCAATCATGATTGTAATCATTGTTGCGAATCTTGTTAGCTTGCCAATGTTTGCTCCGGGGGGGGGGGGGGGAAGTTTGGCCAATTACGGCTTTATCTGTTTAATCTGTCGTAGGTCAATTATCTAGGTATTGTAATTTCGTTTCCGGTTCCTGCCTCTAGTACCTTCTAGAAGTTTCGATTACTCAAAATACCCTTGTTACTTCCTGGTTGTCAGGTGTAACCAAACCCCATAAAAGCAGCAGTCCCGGCATGTAAAATAAGTTAGCCACCCGGCTGGTCCTCTTTGACCCCTGCTAGGTCCTTAGTTAGGGGTATTTCTGGCTGCCTAAACCTTTAGGAGGCCTGATATCTGCCTCCTTCAGTTATCGTTTTTATGCCACTCAAGCCTTTTCCCTAAACCTAACTCAACCCTGAAGTCTAAAGTCATTCTAATGTGTGCTCTCCCACGTATATAGCTTTTTCGTCAACCACGATGGTTCTTCTAACATTAGAATTTAACTTGCACACTGTGTATTATCCCATCGTATTTTAGGTTGGCAGTGTATGCCTATGAATCTCGATGGTCTTTCATACAGATTTATGCGAACGATTGGTTCCTAATGGTTTCTCTTTTTTTTTTATTTCAGTGGAAACCGCAAATAATAGTTTTAAAAATAATTTCCAGCAAGAAATTTGATATAGCCATTTTAGTCCTAATCCACCTCAATATGATATGTATGGCATTAGACCATTACAAGATAGAAAAAACTTTTGCCAGAGTTCTTGAAATTGTTGATATAGTTTTTGTGGGGATTTATTCCGTGGAGTGCTTTATGAAGATATTTGCTATGAGATGTTACTATTTCACACGGCGATGGAATTTGTTTGATTTTGCTGTTGTTTGCCTTTCCATAATAGGTAAGGCATCATTTCTGTTTAAGACATAAGATAAATTAAGAATAAGATGAATTTGTAGATATACTATAATGACATTACAAGGAGGGACGTAAAATTGGTCACTCTCATAACGCCAGAAGTAACTCGTAAATAAAGAGCTTGTTAGTGCCATGACTATAACTGAGAATAAATGTTAAATTTGTTTATCAATGGCTTTCAACCATTAGCTGAAAGACGTAGCAGATGTATATTGTGGGGCATGTAAAAGATCGTACAGTTATTCTGAATAGAATTTTCCCTCTTCGTAGAAAAATAATTTACATCACCCATCCAAAACTGTTTTCTGTGATTAAGTAAATCAAATATTGAATGCGCAAAAAAAAAACCATTTAAGTTACGATTACTATATTAATTTTGATAACAGAAATGCTGTGCAATAAGGGAAACTCAAATACTGAGCAAATTTTTCTTCACCTCCAATTTACTTAATCATGGCGACGTGATTTATTCTTTTCCTTCGCAGCTTGTGTAAATAACTATTCCTTGAATAATTTAAAAAGTTTCAGTTTACATTTTTCATTTTTGACTTTCCTGCTTTTAGAAAAGATAAATATAAATATCATGATATAAGTCGAGGGATGCATATCAAGAAATATATGGTGATGTAAAATGCTATATGCCACAAACGATAGCATGAATCCATACATAGGCTAACTTTAAATCATGGTAAAAACTTAAGTTGGACTTGCAAATCTCAGTCGAGGTCGGAAGTTTCCTGTGAATGTTCTGGTTCCTTTGGAAGAGAGCCGTTCTTAAGCGCCACAATCAAAATCCCCATGACTTGGCATCCTATGCCAATTTCACCACATGTACAAAATCCCCACGGGTGCAGAACTGAGATAGAACTGACCCATGGGTTGGTGGGTCAGTGGGTCAAATGGTCCTCATTTGTATCGTGAGTCATGGGTCAAGACTGTTCACCCACTGACCCACCAACCCATGGGTCAGTTCTATCTCTGTTCTGCACCCGTGGGGATTCTGTACATGTGGTGATATTGGCATAGAGATGCCAAGTCATGGGGATTTTGATTGTGGCGCTTAAGAACGGCTCTCTTCCAAAGGAACCACAACATTCACAGGAAACTGCCGATCTCGACTGAGATTTGCAAGTCCAACTTAAGTTTTTTCCATCTCAGTGGGTCAAATGGTCCTCATTTGTATCGTGAGTCATGGGTCAAGACTGTTCACCCACTGACCCAAAATAAAAGGCACGGGGGCGGGGAGGAAACAGAAATTCTTCTTTTACATTTATTTATATAAAAACTTGTTAATAAAGCTTCTTAAAGCTTCTTGATAAAGTTTTAGTGAGAAGGTTTCTTCAAAGGTTCTAGAAAAAGGTCGTCATAAAGACAACCTGGGGAAATTGGTTGAGATAGGCCTACGTTAAAAAAAATCATATAACACAAATGGTCCGTGGAAGGCTGGAGTGGGGGGAAAGCAGACCCTTTATCTGCCTGTATTTATCACCAACCTTTTTTTTAATGTAGGCCTTTCCAGACTTTTTTTAGGTTTAAATTAATGAACTGTAGAGCGTATTTTTTGTAGCAAGTTATTGTAACACTGTGTTGTGTTTATAATACTTCCTTATAAAATGGAATGTTTGAAATAACATTGCATGCATTTACATACTGTATTCTTTTTCATAGCATGGGGGATCACATTTTGTTATCCGGTTGGTCATGGGCCGGAAGAGGTGACCCACTTCCATCTCAGATGCAGAATCCCCACTACTTAAAATCCCCATGGGTATAGAATCCCTACAACCCAAAATCCCCATGGGTGCAGAATCTGCATAACTCAAAATCGCCACGGGTGTACAATTGCCACAACCCAAAAAGCCCACGGGTGTACAGAGCCACAACCCAAAATCTGAAATGCCAGACAGTAAAGCGAACATCGTCAAATGGTTTGCCGAACGTCCTGCTTGCATGGCAGAGCATGGCAGAGTATGCCTCAACAATTAATTACAACTGGTAGATCAATTCGCATCGCCTGTCTGCAGCTCCCAAATTTCTGGTCGGTGCATGAACAGGTCGCGTTTGGTTTACCGCGGACTCAATGTAGAAGCTGGCTACATGAGGATTAACAGTTGTGTGATTTGGCATCAACCTGTAGGCCTTTACCCCATTACGGAACATCCATGAAAGGGATGTTCTAGGAGTATCACCAGAAGAACGGAAAACATTATGAGGGGAGAAGGGGGTGGCTAGCCTTCCACGCCTATTAAGAACAAACAAGATACAAAGGGAAAATAAATGTAGCTACTGTTGCTGCAGACGGTGAAAATCGTCCCCTGCTACACATTTTTCGTGGCTTAGCACACGACATCACCCTGTAAATTTACATTTGGTGAGTTTAGGGATTCGGTAAGTAGATGATTCACTAGCGATGTTGAAGATTCTTTACACTAAGGGATTTTGGAGTGTGCATAGCCGGATGCACAAGTGTGCGGACAAACTTTTTCGATACCAATTCCACTCCATTTTTAAAATTTTTGTCAATGCTGACTGACTTGGATAATCCAATATTCCATTTTAACCGTCTCCCTAAGACCTTTTTATCCATGAAAGAGCCAAACCAATAGGTTAAAGCATTGAGGAGTTACTTAGTGAAAGCTAGTAAAATATTTTTAATACTAAAATATTGTACAAACAATGTAATAACCAATGCAACATATTTAAAATAATTTTTTTTTTGTTTGAAATGAACATAAAATGGGAACATTTTTTTTCTGTGCAATGGGGGTGTCTTGAGGGTGCCATTGTTAGAAATATAGCACCCGCCGTAAAAAGGCTTAGGGCGCGTTTACGCAGCGATTCGCCTTTGCATTCTCGCAGCGAGAATCTAATCGCGATTTCAAAGGTGTCGTTGCCATGGTAACAACGCTACGTGGATTAGCTAAATCCGACGTCGTTTAGGTAAATGATTGCAGTCTTCTAATCCATGCCAATAAGATAAAGAATTCCTCTTAACGAAACAATTTTCCCAGTCACATCTGAACTCACATTATTGAGTGTTTCGAGGCGGGAGAACTAAAACCGCCGCCATGTTGGAATTTCAGGTGATTTCTAGCTTCTAGCTGCGAGAATGCAAACGCGAGTCACTGCATAAACACGCCCTTAATCCGGCCTTGCTGGTGTGGGAACTCCGTGCTATAGAGATTTTTGGGACTAATTTTGGGACTTTGGGCACTAATCTAGGTTCCCTATCCCGATTCTGATTGGGACTTAAAAGTTGATTATTGTAGGAAGTGAAAGTGTGCATAAAATATTTATATTGGTATTTGTGTATCTTTTTCACTTAGATGTCATCCTGATGGAGTTCCATAACATTGGCTTGTTTTCGCCCATTCTATTACGAACAATCAAGGCAGTTCGTGTAATTAAACTGTGTCGACTTGTTAAAGGATCCAGTGAAATGCGACTACTGATTTTCACGCTGGTGAAATCTTTTCCTGTTATAGGGTACACTTACATACTAAAGAGTATTGTCTCGTTTGTTTACGCCATCGTTGGGATGCATATTTTTAAGAATGTCAGGTATGAAAATACGTTGGACGAAACATTTAACTTTGACAATTACTGGAACACTGCGAGTGAATTGGGTGCTATAGAAAGAGCAGCAGGTTGGAATGATATGTTAGAAGCTTTGACAGACGATGACAACTGCCCACACCCCGCAACTGATAATGACGAACAACCAAATTGTGTGAATTCTGTTGTTGCCAACGTGTACCTGATATCGTACGTTATTATTAGCTTCTTAATCATTTTCAACATGTACACTGCTACTATTATAGACAAGTACAACAGACTACGAGATGAAATGTCTGCATTTTTAAGTGATGTTGAATTGGATATGCTTTTTGAAGTGTGGGAGAATTACGATCCATTTGCGACAGGGTACATGGACCTAAAAGACTTAGGAGACTACTTTGAAGCAGTGGAACGACCCTGGCAGATCCATAAACCCAACAAATTCAAAATAGTATCAATGGATATCACTATATATCAAGGTGATAAGGTGTATTATTATGATGTTATAGAAGGTTTGTTGTTGGATTTATTTGCGCGGCAAGGGCGTTATTCAGACCGAATCGAAAACGAACACTGCCTCGGTGTAACAGCGGTTTCATCTACTCTTTGGCGTCAGCGGGAAGAATACTGTGCCCGGGTGATCCAAAGAGCGTGGCGTCATTATCGAAGCAAAGCCCAAGACACTGTAGTCGAAAAGTTCTACATGAGTGTACTAAAAAAAGTGGACGATAATGTAGCTGCAGAGTTGCCAAACAAAGTAGAAAAAAGAAACAATAACCAAACTTAATAGTTTAAGTGGTACCAGTGAGTGGTGTAAGCGCAAATAACGACAGTAAAGGTACTGCTTTGGCCTCTCAGACTGTTCAAACCTAGGTAAACAAAATATATTGTATATTCTCAACAATATTTGCGCCTAGCAGAGAGTATTAACTAGTAATGCTGTCTGCTGGTAATGGTGCGAGGGTTTACTTTATTTCAGCACAAGTAAGTCCGTATAAGACATAGGTTCGTAACATAACCTGTATTCGTGGCTCGATAATTGTTTTGAACAATGCAAGAATCCATATAGACCTCCACGCTACTTAACGTGCTCTTTCTCCCAGAGTGGCGGCATTAAATTTCTAGCACCAGTCCACCTCAGCACTTCCCGCAGCAGAAAAAAAAAAGATAATATCTGTACACTAATCGTAATAGTGACCAAATTATATTTCTAAATCGAGAGTACTTTTGCCGTAACTGACATTTTATCATTTTATTTTATTAACTACGGTTTTTTGTAAAATTCCTTATGTTGTGTGTGATACAAGTAAGAGTGCTCTGTATGGTTAGCATTGACGCTGACAATTTTTCCTGTTTTCATGCTATAAGTTATACTTTTTACTGAAAAATTTGGGTTTATCACTAGATCACTACGGAATCTCCAACCTGGGTGTAAAGTTTCGTATCGCTCTATACTGAAATCACGAAATATGAGGCATTTTGGAGCGAATGCCATTACAATTTTAAAATTAATTTCCCATCAAATGGAAGATTTGTAGTAAATTTTTCGTGCTGAGCTGCCTCTCACAGAAATCGTACCACACTAAATGTGTGGCTTGTTCTAAATTTTGGCTAACTGTGGCCGTTATTAATAAATTAACCAGGGTAAGTGTGTGTGGGGTGGAGGGGGGGAGTGGCGTAGTAGGGTTCTTTGAAGTTTCTTTTAAACCTGTATTTACTTAACTATTGAAGTGCTAGGGTGGATTCTTGCAAATAAAATTCAAGTTAGCAGCATGCCTATGTTCCGATTCAGAGTAAACACCATTTTTAAGATGTCACCACGAATTGGAGGAGGAGGTGTTGGTTCTCTTTACATTATTGCTGTCATCGACAACTTTACAAAGGAGAAGCACATACCTTAAGTGAAATTTTTTTTTTATATACAATAGGCAGAAAGAATTATAAAGCAATTTTTCTTTAGAACTGTAAACGCCTGGTCTTAATTGATGCCACTAAATAAAACATTTACTGTAGGATGGGTGGAAACGTTTAGCCAAATCGATTGATGTCAACGAAACATTCTTTTTAAGTTTTAAATATCTGCTATATCGAAATGATGGTTTTTATAGCCGACAAAATCTACATTACCTATTTTTTAGCATATCCCCTTTTGGGTATTGATTTCCCCTAGAAAGTTGAAAGTTGTCTTCCGTGCCGGGCTCGTAATTCTGCGAATGTCCGGAAGTAGGCTAGTCTATATAAGCCTGGCGTAGTGGCTTATCATCATCTTTCTCCTAAGGTGCTCATCACATGTGGACGCTCCGGGCTTTCCCCACAAAGAAGATACTCTGCTCGATCCGTGCTCCATAGTCGATCATCGCTCCGCGACCGATCCTCGATCCGCCTACTTTTGCCGATCCCTGTCGATTACCGGCAGGAGCTGAAGATGCACCTCTTTATCCTGAAGACAGTGCCTCCGTCATCGAGGTAGCGACATCTTCCACCATAGTAACGCCGATCTCGACACGAGAAACACGCTCCCGATCCGACATTTACACCTTTCCCAGAGAGCGCCGCCTCATCGTGTTGGTCGGCTCCCCGCTCCACGGGTGGTTCCTGTACGAACACCTCATGCTCCGCCTTCAGCGGCGTTCCCAACGCTGATCTCACACTTTCCTGCTGAAGAACGTCGTGCCGCATTTAAACCTTGCAGACAGTCATGCCACGAGATGGGAAAGCCACTCCTGCCTTCCCTCATCATACCCAATCCGCTTGGCTCGACGCTCCGGTTCACACCACGGTTCTCACCACCACGATCCATCCACCTACCGGTCCCATTTCCGATATTCTCACGACCATTCTGCGATCCTACCATTAACCCTGTCAAGTGCTGCTTCCCAGACGATCCTCAGCCACCAGGCCCGGCCCCAGTTCCTGATCCTCCTTCCACATCTCCATCATCATCAGCTTTTCGTTTATTGTATCATGAGGACTGTGCTAAGAATTACGATGTTTCTTACACCAAACTCTCACCACTTCGCTCCCCGGACTATCTTTCGTTAACACCTCGACCCCCCCCCCCCCCCCCTGGTGATCATGCGTTCTCAGTTGGCCTCTCCTCCTGGCATCACACCATTGCCAACTAGATCAACGGTTCTCCTAGAAAGATGGATCCAAACCAGCCTTCTTGTACGGGCTGCATCACGCCTCCGCCTCCGGC
>JAHWFP010209294.1:0-16230 GCA_023313725.1 Lithobius niger | reverse complement strand
CACGTATTAGTGCGACGCTGATGGCTTACATGTCTTTTTCTAATATCTGTTCCTTTAGGGCTTTTAAGTTTTTTAAGGCATACATCCGTATTTTATACGCTTAAGCTTTTTTACTACTAATATCCATTTTTTTTTCTAGTTTCTTGTTGAATAGCCTTGTCCATACCTACGTTTAAGTATAGAACTTGAAAATCGGTTCAGTATTTCGATCTCCAGGTGAGGGCAAAGAGTCCGAACAACAACATTAGTGATTGCTGCCCAGTGCTCTACAATAATAATTGTTCTGCCGACGAGAATACTGCAGTCACATCAAAATCGTGTTCAAAAGGCTCAGGTCGGTGTTAATACCTACATTTTAAGCTATACAAATTGAAAATCGGTTCATTGGTTTGATCTTTAGGTGAGAGCAAAAGTTGTAGCCCATTTGGTTTTCTGTAGTTACATTAAAATACCCTGCGAAAGGCCTTAGGCCTTGTCCATTCCTACGTTTTAAGCTATAGAACTTGAAAATCGGTTCAGTGCTTAGATCTCCAAGTGAGGACAAAGAGTCTCAACAACAACAACAATAATAATAATTAATGATTTCTGCCCAGTGCTCTACAATAATAATTGCTCTGCTGACGAGAATACTGCAGTCACATCAAAATCACGTTCAAAAGGCCCTGGTCGGTATCAATACCTACATTTTAAGCTATACAAATTGAAAATCGGTTCATTGGTTCGATCTCTAGGTGAGAGCAACATTTCTAGCCCATTTGGCTTTCCGTGTCACGAATATAGTATAGTTACATTAAAATAGCCTACGAAAGGCCCTAGGTCTTGTCCATACCTACGTTTTAAGCTATAGAACTTGAAAATCGGTTCAGTGGTTAGTTCTCCAGGTGAGGACAAAGAGTCTCAACAACAACAACAACAACAACAACAACAACAACAACAACAACAACAAAAAATGGCCATGCTGTGGGCGCCGAACGGGTCGATTGTTGTCATTAAAATTTATAATGCAGTGAAATAGTTACGACACGACCCCAAATACCGAATTTCGTTGGTCTATGTCAATTCTGGGCCAAACTATACGAGTTCAAAGTCTGGCGTTTGGCTGAGGCGTCCTTGATATCCTTACGATATTGATTCCAAATGGCTCCAACACCTTCCTAAATACAGAGACAGTTGGTTTTAAAGCGCGGAAATGTGTTAAAACGACTTAAAATAGTAGATTTGTAGCGCCACAATCTGTACATTTATACGATGTTTGCGTTCGCTCGCAGGGCCGGCAGGGCACCTTATGTTTTTTTTCGTAAACAGTTCCGATAGGCGGGTTGTTATTGTCAGTTTCGTGTGGTTTTGTTGTTATTGTCAGTTAGGTTAGGTTAGGTAAATTTGGGGTTTCGCATTTCATAGTGAGGTAGTTAACTTGTTGGGGTTTGGCATTTCATACTGGGCAATTAATTGGCTAGGTTATGATAATGATGATTTAACGAGTTTCTGCAATTTGGGATCAATTTGTAGTGCCTTCTGTAAAAATTAAAGGTAGGTTTTTTTCTCTCTTTTCGAATTTCGGGCAATGTGCGTAAAGGGAACATGGGAAGAAAACGGGCTCTCGTCATTTTTTTTTTAATGGACTAAGAATTACCTGCTGAGTAATGTTTTCGTCTTCCATTTTTGGGACAAACACACCGTTTGGCCATGGTGAAGGTCCAAAGTTAGCTCTGCGCCGCACCGGAAAGCATGAAACCGGGCGAAAGTGCGGCAAGTGAAACGCCAAACCCCAACCAGTTCAATACCTGAAGTGAAATGTCGAAGTTGGTTCCGAATCTAACCCAACTGACAATAACAATAAAACCATACGAAACTGACAATAACAACCCACCTATCTGAACTGTTTTGGGAAAAAAATATCAGCTGGGAACATGGGAAGAAAACGGCCTCTCGTCCGTCAGCGCAAATAGTGAGGCTTTCATTAATTTCTGACGGCCAAACGAAGCCTTTGTTCCAAAGCCTTTGCCCCAAAGCCTTTGCCTTTGTGTTGTGAGGTTGTTGGAGCATAATTGGTGATTGTCCAGTTTTTTTTTCGGTGAGGAACCCCTATTCATCCCATAAGCCGCGTAAAGTAAAATTGTTCCCTCTATTGTTTATTTTATAACTCGAAAGTGGTCATGGAATGAATTTATAATTCTGTCTTTATTGTGTAGCGCTGCCCTTGCCTTCTAAATCTGTTAGCTACGCACCTAGTATGCACTATCCCGTTGCCTCACACGTTTCTCGAATTTATACTACAAAAACGGTTTCACTAAATAATCGATTATACAATAATTACCTGATTAGCAGGAGCCACGTAACTCCCCTGCTGCCAATACGCATAGAATTGGGACAGCCTTGCAGATGAACCGTAAAGTAGCCGCCATTTTTTTTTTTCAGTGGTTCGCCGATAGCCCAACAACAGATAGAATTCCGTTTTCCGTGCATGTTATCAAAACCTGAAATAAGCTGGTCCAGTTCCGGTTCAACCTTTTTTTCATACAGAAGCGTAATTGGCAAAAATGTTTTGTCAAGGACCTATAACCCTTCATATGCAAATGATTTAACCACAAACAATGCTTACAGTTTGATGGCACGCCTTCTAATCGGAATCATGATAAATCGACTAACATTTCAGTCACTTCCGGCCAAACGCTAAAGGTGATAGGCATGACCGGTGCCAATAAACGACTGGAGTGGGACGTGACGTCATTTAACAATAGCTCACGACGCAAGCCCCTTTTTCTCCCCGACTGTATTTCAATAACTGCTTTATGCATTATATGCATAAGCAGTTAAAAAGTTGGGAGTTACATGGAATGTAAAAGTTTGGCCACCTGCTGAAATTTGTTAGTTAGGTGGTGTTATTCAATACTAGAAGGGGGGGGGGGGGGGCAACTTGGCAGGCCGCTGTACTGGCCGCCATCTTGAAAAATGGCGGCCGGAAAAGTTTTTTTTATATTTATCTCAAGAACAGTAACTCCAATCAAAAAACTTAGAATTGCAAAATTGTTCAGCACAACATTCTGCACAAAACATATTCCCATCAACTTTTTCGTGGATGCAACAGTTAAGAAGAAAAATCAGAATAAAACTACTATAACCTTTTGCGGGCAGTGTGTAAGCATACATAGTACTACATTCGAGTCTATAACGTTTGACCTAATACAGATAAACGAATTAGGATTAAAACGTTCAAAAGGTGCGATTAATACCTTTCGAAAGCTATAAACTGCATTCATGTATCTTTATTGGATCAAACTTTACAGATTAAAACGTAACACAGTATATGTTTACTACAGCCGCTTAGTGTGCCATTCACGTACTATTACGTTCGACCCTATAAAAATTTTATCAAATATAGATACTTGAATGTAGTCGTTTGAACCACCCATTTTGAACCCCCCCCCCCCAGCTCTCGACGTGCTATTAAGCTTCAATTCACCCTCCCCCCACCCCCATTTTGAAGGCTTCAAATCCCACACATGAAACTATGTTATATTGGACGATTGGTCACAGACTCAAGAGGAAGACTATAATTTTGGGATAAATGTTAACTTAATATCTTATCTCAAATGTCGGTGTTGAACATGGCTCTTATTTAATCATTAATTAATTATGTATTTAAACGAATACGTTCTTCCTTTACAGTATAAACGCCATGGACTAAGGACTGTGCATAACCCACAATACACGTTGTGGTACTTCCAATTCTAACACACCTGTTACTGAGGAAACGTACAAAAACTTCATCGAAGACTGAGTATTTTCGCGCTAGCTGGCATTGATGTGCATGTAGAGCTGACAATAGTATAAGCAATCGTCGATAATGTAGTGGCTAAGGAATCTAAATGGCATAAAGGCCCAGGCGGGAGCTCTGTCAGGACAGACTACAACGTAAACTAAAGCAATTACGGGTGGCGGCGACTGTGGTTGCCTGTTCGAGTAAAGATAGTGTTGCTTGCAGTCAGAGGCGGACTGGCAAGGTCGGGGGTCGGGAATTCCCGAATGGCCTCTCGCCCTAGTGGCCTCTCGCCCTAGTGGCCTCTCAGCAGAAATAAATAAGTTAAAAAGTAAGTTCAGTGTATTATTTTAAATATTTCATTTTTTGTAATACTCGGTTATTCTTTTATTTATTCGTACTACGTTTCACACCTTTTTGCTGTACCTACTAAATTAACCCTTCTCAGTTTGCAAGCAACGGTAAGTCTTGGTAAGTTTTTTTTGTCCGAAATTTCGAGTTTCAACCACAGAAGGCCGCTGTTTACTAGATACGGTTTCTGGCGTCATTACGATTAATGAATGAATGAACAAGCAGCTGCGCCTGCGTATTGCACGGAAGCCGAAGTTACGTAGTGTACGTACGCATTTTGCATGGAGCGATTGCATTAACTTACAGGACATTAACGCACGGATCGTTCGATTACTATTAGCCATGGAGGTCATAAGAGAAAGTGACGAGGACGTTTCTTCTGTCACGGAAATGAGCGAACCGATGACAAATCTTCAATATGCTTTAAAACGACGAAAGTCGGGAGAGGAACGGAAGGCCATCTCGGTTAGGAAGAATTTGGTTAAAGTCCGTTCTGCGCCCGGTCAAAAGAACTTGGAATTCGGTGGTAAAACTAATACATCTGCAGCCAGCTATAAGACTGACACTTAGACAATCTCCAAATTGTAGAGCAAATTGTAAACAATGGCTGCAAACAAAAACACAATAGCAAGTAAAATGAACCAATATGTACTATAGTAAAACTTTTTTATAACTTCTTGACAGCTCATGGGTCCTTGACAAGTAAACACGATATTACACACAATTCCTTTTACACAAGATGTTGCATGAAGAACCACAAAAATGTCATTGTTATAACAGGTTTATTGCTATAGAGGTAAGGGAATGAGGTTTAACGGCAGCTCATTACCCAGATTTATAGAACCAATTCTTTTCTGCAAATAAGCACCACACTAACAAATGACACAGGCAGGATTACAATTGCCTAGACTGAACTGCCACTATCGTTTTACAACTTTAGGATGGATCATTGATCTACAGTAACTAATAATGGCCACACGACATCTTAGCCTACAAAAAACTGGCTGATGAAAGCAAGAAGTTTCCTGCACATTACATCTTTAAAGTACAGAGATACTGCAATGTTGGATATCTTACTCTTAATGACAGTTGTTGATATGTTGGATATCTTAATTATCAGCAACTGTCATTTTAATAAAAACATCAGGGATACACCGATCGGGCATTTCGCATCAGTACAAGTAATTTTTTTTGACATTCTTACCAAACTTGACATATTGTGGCATTAAAACATAATATTTTCACCGTTTTATTAAGGTCTTTATAAAGGTGCCAATTTTTTTTTTAAAGGATAACATAAGCTATTCCACAAGCTACACTTTTGAGGAAGAAATTTATACAAAAAGTCACAAAACAAAAAAATTGTCATAGGTGTTCCCTTTAATCCTAAACCAAGCTTCAAAGCCATAACTTGTTCAGCTCTCATCTTGGAAAAAAAATAAAATGGTCAGCATGGTATCGGACTGCCAGTACATCTGCCAGTATCGGGATCGGATCAGAAAAAGTGGTATTGGAGCAGCCCTGATAAACAGATTAACCCCTTCGCAACCAGGTATAAAATTCACTCTTGTCCTAACAAACCAGATTCATCACGTGGTCCAAACATAAACATCCATCAGCAGGCAAACCAACTGTTACCTAAATCTTTGGTCTTTGAAACCAAAGCGAACTAATTGTTAGCTAAAAGTGTGGTCGTTGAAACCACAGTCATGACAACCAACATAGGGAAGTTAATGCCATCACGAACGCACGTTCGTTATGGTTCGGCTTGTGCAAGTCTCTATGACGGACACATGTTCGTTACTGGTGGCGAAGGGGTTAATAAACAAATCTACTTTATCTAGATACCTTTCATAAGTTTTTGTAATTTATACATTGCACTTCAATACAAGAAAAATAAAATTATGTTGACATGAGGAAAAACACTTTTGAAGTGCACATCACAAAGCCATTTCTATTCATTTCAGTTTTTGAACTTCGTAGTTTTGTCATTATGACCTGAGGCAACACATCGTCTAAGTCGGGTGAAATTTGTTTCACATTTCTACATCAGCCATTATGTGCATTCCACATCAGCCATTATGTGCAATTTAGTCTGAAGAACTTACGAGCCATCTAGCACTTGCTTGCAGCAAGCAAAGGAATGCACAAAGAAATTTTTTCTACAGAAAGTAACCTACTCTAAGCCTCCTTTATTACTAAGGGAAAATTTGGTATGTCCTCGGACACTTCGGAGCAAGCTGTAAAGGCCAAGGACGGTACCACAGCAGATTTTTAAGATTTTCGGTAGGTTAACAACCAGCCTTAACAACTAACGGAAGTAATCAAGAAAGAGCCTCCCAACACATGAATACTTTTCCGTAAGACCTAAAAATACTTTTCCTTTTGGCCCGTTATCATCAGGCGAGAGATGATCCTCTTACTTGTCAGCATTCCCATTACGTTGGTTTTAGCCCTCCATCATGGTGGCCAAAACGTTATTACAGTGTAGAAACTAAGAAACAGAACTAAAAAAAAAAGACATTACTCTGACGAACAAAAAATGGCTATCTCTACCGATCCCAGTTTTAATTTCAATGTTACATCAACCAAACTTTTCCCCTCTAGGCCTAATTCTTGACATCAGAACTGTTTGAACTTTGAATGTGATATCACACTGCCTCAACTTGTATTGTACAAGCAATCACACAAATATATTATGATGGAAACTTTTAACGCTATATGTTCAAACACTTCCCGAACACAGAGTTCGGCAAATTTCAACGAACAGATAGGGTGGATTCATCAGTAGCCGACCACGTCGACTTTTTTTTTTATTCAGTAATAATAGCTCTTCACATGACTGCATGACATTTTAGTTTGCTGGACTTTTATTAGAGTAATCTATATCATTTCAAAAACCAAAACTGGTAAAAGGGGCCGAATGATCTGGACTGTTGTTGATTCGTGGAGGTATAATATCGATTGCGGGAATCCGGAGTCCTGCTACAGCCAAAGGAGCGACTGCGTCTGTGCCCCTGTCCCTTGTTCGGACAGGGCGACCGAGCACGACGAGGTGGAGAAGCGGAAAGAATCCGGGGATCAGCACGGGTGACCGTACATCAGTTTTCTTTGGGATCAATGGTTCCCGTGGGGCTATCTGGGCGTTGGCATTTGTGTGGCTTATGTTTGTAAGGTTTTCACTTGTGAGTAATGTCCAGATGAGGAGCAAGCTTAGGGATGAGTCCATGGAAGAGGGAGTCTGTTTCGTGGATTGTTTGATGCCGGAGTACATGTCTAGTGGAATCATGAAGATGGGAAGCCGTGTTGAGAACCACGTCGCAAAGCAAAAAGGTTGAGTTGAAGAGTGCTTGTGTGAACCAGTTCATTGAATGGAAGCTGGCAAAACACATCTTTCGGAAAACATGGCTGACCAAGGAAGCAAGCTGTCTGGTTTCCTCCGGGGATGGATCCATAGAAAGTCGTTCACAGAGGGCGTTGGTAGCTGTGTTCAAGACATCCGCCTGGGAAGCCGTCCGGAGTCCCAGGCGTAGAAGCCGGTCGTTGTCCCGGAGTACAGTGATAGAGGACATTGCTCGGCGAGGTAGATAGAGTGATGTACCGAAATCCATGCGGACATCTGCTGCAAGGAACTCCGACTGTGGGTAGGTGTCGAAGTTCCGTGGTTGGCAGCATCATCTCCTGATGGAAGAAAAAAGGACTCACGGCCGGCTCGTGGCGGCAAAGGATCCTTGTCCAGTTCCAGCGGGGCTCCATTGCCCAGAATGAGTCTGCCTGTGCGGAGGAGAGTGGTCAACAGAGTCGTCGACTGTCCAAGTACCGGATTCTGACGTGGGGGTTGGTCGCAGAGGCCAAACCTGAAGCCGGTTGACAAGCAATGATTCTTGCTAGGTGCGGAGTCCTGCGAAGTAGGTTTGTAGAGGAAGCAATCAAAAATCACAGTTTCAACTGCCTTGAGGAGGTCAGGAAGAGGGATCTCTGATGGGTCTGGGTCGACTGGCTGATCCGGCAGAATCTGGCAAGAAGAGGAATCCGTTAAGTCGGGCTGTTGCAGGGGACAAGTGTCGGAGTCCGACCCAGAAGCATCCGACTCGACCGAAGAGGGAAGCCTGTGAGGTGCAGGCGACGGAGGAAGAACAGGCATACTTGAGGATCCGGTGTTGCTGAAAGATGCGAGCGGAGGACTGGACCCAATTGTCCGAAAGCCGAAGGGAGACACTGAGGTCCGAGGTGGTTGGCAGTTTTCGGCGGAAAGACCGCAAGACGGAATCCATAAAGGCGTGTACTCGTTCTTTCGAGAGAGGTTCACCTGCTGATCACCCCGGGAGGAAGCCGAGTACCTGGGTGACCGAGATGACAGGTCATTGGGTTCCCCCGAAAGGGGGATATGATCGCTTCCATTTGAGGCTTCAGCCCCGGATCTGGAGCTTGAGTCTTGAGGAAAATTCCTTTGTCTTGAAGAGATCCTCTTAAAGAGTTTGTAGGTCCTTGGTGGGTTCTGGCTGACCACACTGATAGGGTGATGAAGTGTCGTGAACCGGACCGGGAACGGTCGGTAATTCGGAGCGAGATGGTCCAAAGGTAGGAGATCGGGAATCCGCTTGCGGGTAATGTTCCGGGTGGGCAGAAGCCGCCAAAGAAGCCAGAGGTGGCGGGTCATCCGAAATGATGATCGGAGAAGATGAGGACCCTGCACGAGGCAGAGGATCCCAGCAGCATCCAGCATCCAGAGAACAATCCAGGGAGACGCACAAGACACATGACTGAACCGGTCGAGCGCTAGAGAACAAAAGATCTTGAAATGCAGAAAAGAAATGAGAGGACAACTATGCTTGGTAGTAGGAGTCCGCAGCATTGTCCATAACATGATGGAAGTAAACACTGGGAAGCCATACGGCGCACGTGGATCTGGAGAGCGACGTAGACGGATGCCAGGAATCCGTGGCGGGAGTCTTGCAGGAGGCACCTGGAATCCGTATTGACATTCCCAAGGTTTGTTGCTTGGGGACCAGAAGCTTACACCAGGTCGTTCGTCAGGTCTGAAGGATTGGATGCTCCTCCTGGTGATGAATTGACCCGTAGGGAATTCGGAGGGGGAATCAGTGAAGGAGAGAGTCCAAAAGATGGAGGCCTCAACGATTCCGTGCAAGGGAGTCTTGGTGTGCAGTCATGGAAGCAGGTAGATGCTCGTATGCCGAAGTTGTGGTCCATGAGCGTGATGCGTACTTAAAGCAGCCGGTTTTGTTAGTTCCTGATTCCCGAGTGCCTGTGCGCACGAGACGCACGGTGCAACAGAGGGAACCACTGATGAAGAAGGGGCTTCTATACGAAAGCAGGTGTGGCAGCAACTCGCAGTTCCTGGTTGCTAAGTAGTCCGGTCGTTCGGTGAGTCAGACGCCCGGATGACTGTGCTGCAGTGTACTACTAGCATTTGCAGGAATCCGTGTGTGTAAAGACACAACGGAACCGAAGGGCAAGTTGCAAGAAGAGGCTGAGTGGACAGCAATCCGAGGTCCCAGAAGAGGAGACCGAGTCCCGGTCGGTGATCTTGTTAGTCTTCGAGCCTCGTGCTGAAGCACGGGCGTGTGAACACTCAGGCAAAGAGATACATCCGAATCAAAAATTCGGAACAAGGGAGTCCGACGTGCAAGAGTCAAGAGGAATCCGTTGTTTCCAAGTAGAGAGGTCCATTCAGGAAGAGCCACCACACGCGGCGGTGCCCTAGGAAGAAAGAATGAAGCCCATCTTCAGGCGACGTCCTTATATAGAGGCCTGCACACATGCACAATGAGGGAATTGACGCATGTGCAATGAGAGGGGATTGACGCATGCGCAGTAGAAGGGAGCTGCAAGTACGGCAGGCAAGCCAACTTCTCTTCTTAGGTTCAAAAGGAAGGAACTGCTAATAAATTAGGTAATGTTTGTTTTCATGGCATATAGAAAGCTGGATTATTTAACCTTTTAATTTTATGCTGTGTAAACAATAAACTTTTAAGTAAAAGTATTCTCATAAACCCTACTGACCCTGGCAAACTTAATTTTATGTTTACAAATTTTACCGGACAGCAGTACATCTGGTTTTATTTCAGAGATATCCCAAAAAAACAACCCATCCATTGACTAAGTCTTTGCTACGAAACCATTCTTCTATTAATTTGCTTTTACTCTGAAAAACAAACTTTTCAATATTGATTCTTCAGCCACTTCCGTTTTAAAAATTGCTACAATATTAACAGGGATGCCTCTACGCTCCTCTCAATGTCTTGCACCCTTCAAAAGGTTGGCAGGAATAGCAATCATGCGCGTCTGCGCTTTTCCTCTACCTCCGACCTGACCTGTCTGTCATGTCATGTTGCCTAGCAACAGTCCCAACCTCCAGCCGCCCATCTGGCACTCGGATGTCAGCCAATTAAGGGGCACCTACCCTCAATATATTTCCAAAATTGTTTTTATTTTTTTAGGTTAGTCTGGTGCGGTAACATGTATTCTACATGGTGCAATACTTTTCTTTAATTAACCGAAACCTTTTATGGCTAAAAACATATTTTTTTTGGTTTATTTAGCTTTACGTAAGGTTATAAGTTTCACGTTCAAACTTGATTTTCTTGGAACGCGTATATCGCTAGCGATCAATCACCTAAAACATCAGAACTTTACTCAGAATTGAGATAATGGCTTGAAATTTTTTACACAAGTTCCCAGGTGTGGCGACTATAAAGTGAACCAAAATCATACTTCTACACACTTCCGGTGTAGTTTTAAAATAATCCCAAAAATTTCGTCTGTATAATTTTATTATATATGCAAATAGTGATTATATTATAAAATACAAAAAATTTTGGTATCAAAATTATTTTGGTTTACATGATAGCCCTATGTATACAGATGATTTTGAGCCCAATCTTGTTCATCTGCAACAATTTTTGCAGTAAAAAAATGTAATAAAATTTGCCAAAAATGTACCGGGACAGTACTCCTACAAAAATGGACTAATTGAAAATTTAAAATACTCCTAGACTATTTCAACAGTTTAAGGTTAAAAAAGGAAGTCTGACTCTAGGGCAATTACACTAAAAGAAAAAAATTTCCAAAGTTAGACCTCAGTGTAGGGTAGGTGCCCCCTTAACAAATAGAAGTAGCTCCCCCGTGCGTCAGCTGAGAATCCTCTCTCCCTCTAAAAAACCAACCCAAAGCCTTTATTCACCCTCAACTGACTGCAAAGCCGAGAGTCACTACGAAAGTTGGGATGGAGATGTCCAGTCCGAAAGTTGCATGCCGGGCAAGGTAGTGGTTTACGTAACTAGTTTACACTTTAAAAAAGAATCTTTAGGAAACCACTCTAAATTTTTAGTTTAAATTTAATTCTACTTTCGACTTTGAGGCACGTTATGTTGGACTCTGCTATTGGCATTTCTGGTTCCAGTCCAACATAATTTAAGGTCCCCTTCCTAACAACCGGCTGTTTTCTTATTATTTCTTGTGAGCCTTTGGCCTTCCCGTCTTTAATTCTTATTTACAAATAACATACGTTATTTTAAATAATCCAAAGTTCATTATGATCATTCAAGTTATTTTCACAGGAACAGAGTACTCCTAAGGTTAGGTACCCGATTTAACTGGTCATTTTGATGGTTGTACATTCAACAAAGTTGATCAAACCCTATTATTTAGTGCTAGGTGCATTTTATAATTGATTACTTTATTTAGCGCTAGGTCCTCACCAATCTTTTAAACAAAACTGTATTTAATTGAACTTCGTCTGAGTTCTTGTCTTTGTCCCACTTATTTGTGTACTTCTCAGTTGAATTTTTAATGTAAAATTCTAGTGTGCTTCACCCTAAAGCCCTTATAGTCAAAACTAGTTGACCATCTTTGTAAGTGTTGATAATTCTCAACATGTCATAATAAAAATCAAGAGTTTTAAATGCAATTTTTTTTGAGTAGAATTAACTTGCTAAAGTTCTAAATAACTAAAAACCATTTTCATTTAAACTCCAGAGTAGCTCTTTAATCACACCCACCATGGTGGCAGCGACCATTATAGTGATAACTTGAATTAGCCTGCACGTTAGGACACAAATTCCTACTCCAAACTGGAGTAGAAATTGTTATGCTATCACTACAAAAGTAAAAACGGTCACTTCTCAAGTTTATTAACGAAACCGCAAGTACTCCAGATGTAAGTACTACCTCAAGCACCTCAAGAAGACAGGTAGTGCCGCTACAGCCAATGGAAAAAAAAAAAAGAGAAGCATTTCTGCAGAAAAAAACGGCCAAGGGGAAAAAGAATGGAAAAATAGCTGATGGGAAAAAAATGCCGTGAAAA
Organism: Lithobius niger; assembly: GCA_023313725.1. Lineage (NCBI taxonomy): Eukaryota > Metazoa > Arthropoda > Chilopoda > Lithobiomorpha > Lithobiidae > Lithobius > Lithobius niger. Next base: position 3,793 of record JAHWFP010209294.1, on the reverse strand, counting down.
ATAAAGACGTGGGAGAAAACTGAAGGAAATGTGGTTGAAGGAAAACAATCTGCGTAAAAAACTAAGGAAAGAAAAATCTGAAGGAAAAAACTGTTTCCTAGTGAAACCTCTTACCTAACCCAGGTTTGTTTAATATTTCTAATACGTGGTACAGTAGCAAACTGGACAACTGCACTGTGACAGAGCTTGGCGCTAATGACTTAGTTGTCGACGTACTATTACTTTCATTCGAAAAACCACCAAAAATATGTGTTCCTGTTGTTGGTGTTATAAAGACTTTGTTGGTTCAACATAATGAAAATTTTAATCCACGTCAGTAGTTTCATTATTCGCATTTTTCCGCAGTTTGTTGCCAACAGTTTTAGTTGGTGGAAGTCATAGGATGTTTATTCCTCCCACGCAGCCTTCCTCTCCACGCGAAGCGCCGTCTGATTGAGCACTGTCTGAGGAACCATGCTGAGAAATGAAACTCCTCAATAAAAATTATGGATTTTAGTATTAATAAACTGTAAGCTGTGCTCATTGAACGAATACCGAACATGTTGACGATTTTTGTGATCCTGTTTTGCGTACCCCCTTTCCGTTAAGAGGTTTCCTCAGTATATGTCGGCGGCATAGGAATAAAAGGTAAAAGTTTGAAATTAAACGTTTCACGACAACCGGCTCACAACAAAACATGGGATAAGTCGCCCTCGCAGAAAGATTTTCCAATATTACTCCTCAGCTTCCTTTGCATCTGGCCAATTTGACTTCAACAAATAACGAATGCAATCCCCAACCCCACTCTATTCTTTTTGGTTGGTTGGGGGGGGGGGGGGTCCCCCCAAAACCCCCCCCCCCCCTTCTTTTCGTGATCCACTGCTGGATTGGTCCAAGAGCGTCTAACAATTAAAACGGGGACTTAATAATTATAATTGTACGAGTTTGTCATTCGCCCAACTTACAACATGAAATATGCGTATTCGTCATTTAAAAAAAAAGAAAATCTATCTTAAAACAATTGAAATTGTGGAGTCACTGACGCCCTGAAAGAAGTAATCCATAAAGGGCATAGCAGAGAAGCCAACATTTTTCTGTCTAAACTTTATTGTCCAATACTGACATTGTCATCACAAGTCTGCTTTCTGATTCAAAATTGAAACACCGTTTGCGGGGTGCTATTTGGAAGGCTGTCTTGTTTTCCAACGGGGTGAGAACTGCGTGGTGACAAACTCACACCATTTGAATCTCAAACAGCGAGTTCAAATTTGAATCAAAGCAGACAACAGCTGTTGCAATGACGATGTTAAGTGATCACGAACTGACAGTTAGAATAAGGCCGGAAGAAAATGAACTCGAGTGACATTCCAGTACCTGTTCGTCAAAAATTTGCCAAACTCTGTGTTTGTGAAGTGTTTGAAGATACAGCGTAAAATGTTTCCATCATAAAGTTTTCCCAAGTTCAAAGTAATTCATCGCACAGTTTCTTACAGGGATTCATCCAATAAGGCTGTACCGAACAGCCATTTTTCAGCCGAACCGAACGAACTTTAAATGAGCCGAATTACGAACACTTCCGAACCGAACGAAAGTGTAACAATCAATTCAACTTATAAAATAAAATTTAAAACAATTCGGTTCACGAACATTCATATATTTGTCAAAGCACAAGTTTCTTACGAAATGCAGGTATGTTCACATGGATTTGTAATGCACAGATGTGGAAACTCAGTTTCAGCATGAAGGATTCTCCTGTACCCTTACATTTTTTGTCATAACATCTTAACGGTTAGAGCTAGGAACTTGTGGTTTGGACAATCAGAAAGCTGGCGAAAAACCTTCAAAATGGTGTAGTCAAACATTAAAAATGGTCAAACAGAAGTGGAAATCTATTTGGTTTTGTATTTTTCTTTTGAAAGGCTGAACACCGAACCGAACCCACTTTGTTCAGTTCGATTTGTTCGGTTCGGTACAGCCTTAAATCATACTATCAAAGTTATAATATACATACGGCTATTATTTTGCCATACTTAAATGGTTTTTCTTTTAGACGATGTTCAGTATTAGAAAATGCTACAAACAGGAAAACTTAAAAAAGGCTTAATATTAACTATTCGTGTCCTACGTTATACATTGGTCAGTCGTGGGATTTGGACCGGAACTGCCTGGGTTTGAAAGCAGTGACGCTGACCTCTTGGACGTGCTTGCCCGCTTTGCTCAGGGTTCCCGTGGAATCCACACAAAGATTACAATGCATATTGGGGAAATTGGAGCCCATGTTTGTTTTAAATAAAGGTTTTGTGGTTTGCACCATTAGCAAGCTGGCAAAAAAAATGGTGCATTTGAATGTCACATAATTTTAGGGAAATTAACGTTATGTCTGCATACAAATTGCTTTTTAGAACAACAATGTTTCGAAAAAAGTGCAGTTTATATGCGACTAAATACGGTACCTGAAACGCTGAAGAATTTATGTTCTTTTTGTCAAAGACCAAACACTTGATCCAAATAGCCTCACAAGCTATAGAACAAATTAAGGCTGCATCGATATGTAAAGGATTGATGAATTTATACAAAATATATGGTAATTTAGATGCACGAATTGATTTATGAACGTGTGAACCCAAACTACAGACAAAACATGTATTGAGTAGGTAAACAAAATTTGGTATAAAGAATAAAAATAATGTCTTAAAATAGCAGAGCTTAATAGAATTGCAAGACGAGATCTACTACAAATAGAAGGAAGAAGTCAGACTTTAAAAATAAGCACTTCAGTAAATAAAAATGCCTCCCATTTTGTATTAACTAAAGGGTAGCAGGCCAATGGTTTCTTTCCACAAGCATGTATATTTCTAGACTCTTACTAGAAAACTGTAATTGCTGGGATCTTCTCACAAGACTTAGCTTTTAGCGTAATAAAACGTTAATCTTGAAGCGTGTCGAAGATGCACAAACTCCTTGCAGTCACTGGCTGGACCTTTTCCTCGACTGTGAATTAATTTGAAAAAATGTTGAAGTCTTGCAATGAATGACCCAAAAAAAAGTTAAAGGTATACGTGTGCCACGCCACTGTCAGTTGGTTTGGTGATATTCTGCCTGTTCTTATGTATCCAATTGGCCCACCTGCAAATTGACACCACACAGAGGCAGAACTTTGGCTACCATAAAACTTAAGTTTTATGTATGTTATTCTTAAAGTGTATAAGCTAATCTGAATTGCATTAAGACGATAAAGAACATCTCACGATGATGCACAGGTTTCGTTACGTTTTATGCAGTAAGCAAATCTGCTCGCAGCAAACTGCGTTATCTGCTTTCTACATATATTTGAACTCACATTCTACGTAATTTAACTTACGCCGTATTACAGCCGACTCAAAAAAAAATACCTGGCACACTGTGTAATAACATTGTCGCAGAATAATAAGCACAGATCACTTGGTTTATGCCAGTCTTTGTAACTTCCAGCGAACATTCGCCAAAAGTAATTTCAAAATTATTGACAAAATAAACAAATAGAAGCAAGAGCACTATATGTACCCTCGCAACACTTTCACGTTCCAGTCTCTTGGTGTTGTGTATTTTCAGGAGTAGCTGGTGCACTATCTTGCATAGGAGTGTCCTGATCAACTGTCTTGAACACACTGCACATAGAATCACTGCTGGATATAGATTCTGGCGTACCAGCTGCTCCACCATGAGGAACAATTTGATCAGGGCTCGTGGAATCGTCCAGGCTGCTGGATGACAAGCTGTAACACAAATAATAACATTTTAGTAGTTAAAATCCTAAATTGCATTAGTATAAAAA
>JAHWFP010209293.1:15953-32247 GCA_023313725.1 Lithobius niger | reverse complement strand
GAGTATGCCTACTACTAATTTTAAAATGGAACAAGCAACTTACCCCTTTTGACAGATGGGTCTCGTCTTCTATTCCATCCTCTCACTGGTGTGCTCCACTGCCTGGGTGTCCCCGGTCTGTACTCAGGTGACCCCCTCAGTCGAGTTTAGCATCATCTCCAGTATGAATAATAGGCTTATCACTGGTGTGTCCCTCCGTCCGGGTGTCCCCAGTCTACACTTAGGGTGACCCCGTCCGGTGGTTTTACTTCCTCACCTCTTCCGATGAGGTCTTCCTCAGAGCACCTTTCCTGCCACCACATGACCCCTCACCACATTCTCTCCCTTCGATCCACACGTGTCCCGCAGATAATGTTTGATGAAAGTGTTCCGGCTGTTCCATGAGCACGCCGCCACCACCTCGTCCAATGGTGTGCCGCAGCCGTAGGCCCACGAAGCGGCTAATGCCCGGAGCTCGTGCGCTCTGATTTCCGCTGGGAGATCCTCATGGTCCTGGCCGTTCTCATACGCCCTTTTGATCACGGCGCAGATCCACTTCCCTAGCTTGAAAGGGGACACTCCCTTATCCAGGACCTCGCCACTGTTGGTGTCCACATCCAGGAATAGTGGAGTAGCCTCACTATGCCCCTGGCTCCCCTTAGGTCCTCCTCCATTCTTCTCGGTCTTGGTCAGGTAGAACCTCAAGGCTCTAATCGGGCACTGTAACCTCTCCTGGTTTCCTGGTTGCCCACTCCGGTTTAGAGCTTTAATCCGCACTGGTCTCGGTTTAGTTCCCGGGTTGCAATTCTTAGCTCTAAAATGGGCCGGGAAGGTCAAGCTCACTTCCGACCAATCCTTGGCAAAACGAATGTACCCTTCGTCCCTGGTGAAGGCGGCCATCTCGCTTTGGCGTGCCGCCGAGGCTAACGCGACCAGGAATACCGTCTTCTGAGACAGACATAGAAATGATGCAGTTCTAGCTGGCTCGTACGGGGCGCCCATTAGGCTTTGGAGCACTAAGGGCAGATTCCACTTAGGGAACAACTTCGTTTGTCTTGGTCTTCCATTCTCAAAGGCCGTCATCTGTTTGGAAATCACTACGCTGGCAACGGTCTTGGGGTCCCCTACGCACGTCAGCACCGAGTTGATGGCCGACCTGTAGCCCTTGATGGCGCTCGGGGACAGACCCTTATCGAAAAGCTCTTCGAAGAAAGCTGACAGCAGAGGCAGGCCCGGGTTGCACGGGTCGCAGTCTGTTGTCCCACACCACTCAAACCACTTCTTCCATTTAGCGTTGTAGTTGCGTTGTGAGGACTCTCTCAAACACTTTGTGATCCTGGAAGCCACTCCTTCCTTAAACCCCCCCCCTCACCAAATTTTTCTTCAGAGTTTCCACCCTTGAAGATTCAGCATGGAAGGGTTTTGGTGCAGAGTTCTCCCTTGATGCTGGGATAAAAAATTCGCTGTGATTGGCAGAGGGATTGGATCCTCTTTCCTCATCTCCATCAACTCTGGGAACCATGGAGCCGCTGGCCACCATGGGGCCACTAAGATGAACTTGCCCTTTGACGCTTTTATCTTGTTGATCACTTTCTGAAGGAGCTTGAACGGTGGAAAAAGGTATGCGTTCAGCCCCTCCCAGCTGATTGACAACGCGTCTGTCGCCCAAGCTAACACATCCGGAAACGGGGATACGAAGCACTTGAGTTGAGTGTTGTGCTGGGTTGCGAACAAGTCTATCGACGGGGTTCCCCACCGAAGAAACAAAGCCTCGCAGACTTGTGGGTCTAACCTCCATTCCGTAGTTGGCACCAGTGTTCCCCTGGACAACTCGTCCGCCCACACATTGAGACTGCCCGCAATGTGGCGAGGAACCGGCGTGATCCCGTACTGTAGGCAGATCTTGAACAGGATGGAGGCTTCCTCCATGAGGGACTTCGAGTGGGTGCCTCCCCCTTTCCTCACGTAAGCTACTGCCGTGGCATTGTCGCACATTATGCCCACAGCCTGATGTTCCAGCCTCTTGCTCCATGCTAGTAGTGCCTTCCAGACCGCTCTTAGTTCGAGGACGTTGATATGAAGGTTCTTCTCCTCCTCGTCCCAAACGCCGGCCACAGTCTCCTCGGCAAGGTGAGCGCCCCAACCTGTCAGGGAGGCATCCGAAAACAGGAGTAATTCCGGCACCGGTTCGTGGATAGGTACTCCTCTTTCCAGGTTGTCCTTCACCGTCCACCACTCTAAGCTCTTTCTCGGGAGGTCTTGGAGCCGGATGACATCCTTCCAGTTGTGCCTTGGTTGCCACGCCGTCTTCCGAAACCAATGAATCGGTTTTACCCGCCAGTGGCCTAGCGGGACCAGTCTGGCGTTGGAGTCCAACAGTCCAATGAGTGACGCCAACTCCTTCGCTGTCGCTGTGGTCCTCTTGTTGAAAGCGGTCACCGACGTCTTTGTCTTCAGAATCCTCTCTTGTGCGGGCCGTATCAACATCGTTACAGTATCGAACTCCGCACCCAGAAACACAAAGTTGGAGCTCGGAGCAGGTCTCGACTTCTTGAGGTTTATTCCAAGTCCCAAATGTAAGAACAGGGAGCTGCACATTTCCCACTGTCCTGTCAGAAGACCCCTGTCTTTGTGTCGTACCAGCCAATCGTCCAAGTACGCATGAGCTTTGATGTGATGCAGATGTAAATAAGCTAAGACTGGTTTCAACATCCGGGTAAACACGTACGGAGCTGTTGCTAGCCCGAATGGAATAGAGGTGAACTGGAACGATTTCTGACCTGCTACGAGGCGGAACATGTGACGAACTGAAGGATGGAGGGGAATGTGCAGATATGCATCCTCTAGGTCGATGGAAATGGTCAACTCTTCGTGTTGGAGTGAGTCCCGAATGGAGTCTATCGATTCCATTTGGAAATGTTCCTTCACAAGGTGCCGGTTGAGACTCCGCAGGTTGAAAATAACTCTTGATCCTCCTCCCTTCTTTGGGATCACCCTCGCTGGACTCCAGAATCCTGGATCGTGAGGTGCTTCTTCCATTGCCCCTTTCTTCACCAGTGCGTCGACTTCTTGGATGAGTTCTGGGGTTCCGGAACACTTTACCAGCCAGTCTGGCGGGCAGTCGGTAGTCGCTGGCCTGGTAATGAACGGCGGTGAGTATCCCTCTTCCAGGGTCTGGATGACAAAGGGGTCCGCCGCAATCTTCTTCCAGTTGTCTAGGTGTCGGGTCAGCCTTCCCCCCACCTGACGGTGAATGGGGGGGCGCCCTGTCCATGGCCAGTCACTGTCGCGGTGGTCTTCTGCCCCTCCCGCGGAAGGATCCTCGGCCACGCTGGTAATTCCCTGGTACCTTTCCGCGTGACGAAGAGGGGTGGTTGTCACGAAAGGGCGACCGATCTCGCGGTTTGTCTGTGGACTTCTTGCCGCTCCCTTTTCCCCCGTACGGTTCGTTCCAGTGTCCGGATGCCGGTTGGTGAATCCTGGTATAAAGCGTTTTGCCCTTTGAGCTCCCACGGCTCATGCTTGTGGCAGCCTGGGTGGGTCGCACCTTCTCTCTGAGCTCGGGAGCTAACTCGAGTAGTTGTCCATTAAACAAATCTCCCGAACCATGCACTGGCAAAAGTCGCAACTTGCCCGCTACGTCCGCCGGGATGCCTGTCGCAGAATCGAGAAGGGCGTCCCGTCGGCGAAAGACATTGTTCAAAAGTAGGCGGCATTGCCAATTGAAGCTGTCCTTGTGGAAGGATGACGCCCGTTTGAGAAGGTGCATGCACTCCCTAATCGTCTTATTCTCCCTGAGTTCTGGGTTGGCCAGTGCCATTGCCTTCAAAGCTGCCGTCGATGATGAGTAGATCAACTCTGCCTGTGAGCTTGCCCTCATGCTGGCCCTCAACATAATATCGTCTTCCTCGAACTGTTGGGTGGGAGTCTTAATGAACGACGGGTTCTTCAGGATAGAGTCCAGCTCGACGCTACACTGTTCCGTCACATATTCGGCTTCCTTGAATGTCCGAAACCTCTTTTTATTCGGGGCACCTCTTCCCACAGACTTGAAGAACATACGCGATTTTTTCGGGTCGTGCGGTGGCAGGGGTTTTGAAGATGAGACCGGCAGTTCGTTCTTCCTTGTTAACGACTCCGCGTTGAGCAGTTGCCTGAACATCACTGCTGATTGAGGCAGATGGGAGGGTTGCTGTTTGCGAATACCCTCATTCGCTAACGTATCCATGGGGGGGTCCTCAGGGTCCTCCACTGGCGTTGGTCCCTCCTTGATGAAACGAGTATGTCTCAAATGCTTGAGTGCAACCTCCGTGAAGTCCGCCCAAGGGATATACCCCGGTCCCTCATTGAACGGGTCATCTTTGTTGTCCCCTTCTGATTCTTCATCACTATCAGATGGGCTGTCGTCCTCCCCAGTTTTCCTCCTTTTAGTCGCTCCCCCGTCGTCTCCTAACTCTGCTTCCCCTCTCCGCTTCCTTGAGCCACCGTCCCCTCCTGAACTAGATGGGGCAGGGACCCCCTCACTTGTTGTTGAAAGCACTGCACTCTTTGGATGTGCTGCTGCCGAAAATCGCGCCGACGACGACTGTCCTTCAAGCGGCGACACATGGCGACTGACCGGAGACACGCGGCGACGGAGCGGCGACACTCGGCCGCTGGGTGACGACTGAGCGGCGACTGGGCGGCGACACACTTTAGGCGACTCCTTCACGCCCTCACACGGCGGCAACAACGTGGACATGTCCGGCGACAACTTGGCGACATGTGGCGACTTGACGCCTGCCGCGCTTGTCGCCATGAACGAACTCATCATGTCCAGTAGTTTCGTAATTTTGTCCTCACTGGACGTTACTACTCCTACATTTTTAATAGATTTTCCACTGGAGCTATTCCTGCTCCCCTCAAACGAACCGCTGTTCCCAACACCGGGAGCGGCCGCTGGAGTACTCTTATTCGCCGACCTGTGACTGGACTGTCTAGTCGATTTTCCTGCCTTCGTCGAGCTCTTCACTAGGTCGGAACGACCTCCAGACTTGGAGTGGGACACGTCAGTCTCCTCCGACCTTTCCCGCTCGACACGTGGCGCCACCTGGCGCTGCGGCGACTGCACAAAGGACGGCGACACGATGTCCCTCGTACTACTGTGGATTGGCACTGTAGTCAGTCCTAAACAGGCTAGATCCGAAAAATGTCTCGATCCCTTGGTTCCCAACATCTCCACTGGGTTTTCTTCTTCTTTTTGTAAGAACGGTTTAAACATGTGGATCATATCCGCCATAAACACCCCAAACTTTTTGTCGATTCCCGACACAGCCGAATCCACTTTGTCTGTGATCCGTTGTTCGAGTCGTGTTGCCTTAGCGTCGAAAATCACGTTGGCCGTGGTCTGCATCGAAGCTAGTAGTTCCTCGTTAGAAAAAGGCACAATTCCTACCTGGTCCGTTTCGCAATCCGTAGGATCAAGCTTTGACTGTTCATCCTGCACCACCACGCTTTCATGGATCGTTGCGAACGCGTTTTCATTGTTCGCCGCCATCTTTGTTTCCTCGTCGTGTTGGGTAAAAACTAACGGCATCTCGGGGTTTTTGCTCATCTCAGCTAGCCTTTCATCCACCGACACTGCTGCTGCTGCCCTGGCCCTCTGATCTACTTTTTGGTCTGATTTTTTCCACGTGTGTAGAATCTCTTTCACCGTAGATCGATGGTGTAGATCGCACAGTTCACAAACTTTAGTGACGAAATTACACGGCCTGCAATCGCGACACAACGGATGAAAATCCCTCGACTGTTTCTTGCACGAACACTTGTTGAACGTTCCCGAATTAAGTCTCTCACGAAGCAGGTCTTTAGCCTCCTCCACTGTGGCCATTTTGCTGCCCAAAAAAGTCGATAAATCCTATCCAATCGTCAAAACAAAAGTAGCGATGTTACAGCACGTCCTCTCTCAATGGCGTGCTCAAAATGTGATGAAGGGACCAAACAAGATGGCGGCCTCCTGGATAGGAGTAGCAGCGCGCCAGGCGGGAGTGGAGAGAAAGTTTTGGTACAAGCTAAAAAAGGGGGTTTTTTAGTTGATAAATGAGCAGCGATAGCGTAAAATGGTGATTTTAAGCATAATTACTGAACGTAAGTATTTGCAGGTAGTAAGAAACCCAACTATTCCCAACTTCCTTATCTTCATATTTGTTGGTTACTTCTTAACAGCCAAGTGGGCCGACATAGCTCGTTTTCTACCCGGAAGGACTGATAGCATGGTTGCCACCCGTTATCGCCGATTGGAGCCTGCGGGAGAGGATTGGAGGGTAAAAGATAACTTGCTCTTTTTTGTGGACCGCACATAATGAACATGTACAAATACAGCTACAATTTTTTTACAGACAATCTCGATGAATAGTCACCCTACTAGATGCTATAATTACCGACGTCAAGTCTATCTCAAGTTACTGGATTTAACCAAACTCAGCAAATCACAAATCGAACTAGAAATGGTAAGAGCTTGTCTTTCGGTCCAGTTTAGTAAGTTTGGTTAGTGTTGCATGGAAACTAATTGCAAATCTTAAGTTCTAATAAATGTTTCCATTATGCTGCGAATATGAAGTACTAATAGTGTTGGTTTTGATTCTATAGAAAACTAAATCGGATCTTAGTTGGGTGCTTAAATTGATTTCGCCAAGCGAAGCCGAGTGTGTGATTGTAAGGTTGCAATATGACATGACTAAGCCGACGCTAAAGCCAGGAGCCAAGGCTCTTGTTTTGACTGATCAGGACAAGGAATTCATTAATTACTTCAGTGCTGTTGTAACGCCAAAACCAGCTGGCAGACCTTATGCTGAGGGTAAGTAGTCAAACTACTTAAGTTTTACCAATAAACTGCAGTATTGCATCCACTAAGAGCATTCATAGTAAATTAATAAACCGTGATCAGCTGTTACACATGATTTAAAAAATCGGATTCTCTAGTATCCTGTCACGTGGAATTCATTGTTCACTCGTAGCAGCTAATTAGCCAAGCTAATCTAAAAGAAATTTAGGGGCTTAAGTTTATTTCGGGCATAAATTATCCAAAATAAGCGGTTTTAGTGTATATGCTGATGGTAAGTATTTTAGGATAGTAAAAACTAATTTTTAATTCGTTAAAATTTCCTTTATTTTAAGGGAAGATTGGAAAGAAAAGCCGAAATGTAACTGCGGTTTGCTAGTGTCAAGAGATGGGAAGTGGGCAGCATATTTTAGTACGTTCCACAAGTGCAGGGAGGGACATAACTTTTAATACCGCTATACATTTTTTTTTTAATTTCGCGTCATTAAATGGAAAATAACATGATGACTTTGGCAAATTTCCTATTTAAACTTTAGTTTATACCTGCCCTGCCCATCATAAAAAAATTAGCTTGAATGTCGGTACACATAGATTTCACAAGAAAGTTGAACTTATATAATGTTTTTCCTTTCATTTGAAAGTTTGTCCAAATATTGCCCGACATAGTCTTAAAAAAATTCCCAAATGCATGAAATCTTGCTCTTGATGCTTTCATTTTGCCATTTTTTATCGTTTTGAATGGCACCTTTTTCAGCAGTCTTGCAATACATCTGATCGCCTTTGACTTCACTTTCGATCTTGGGAGACGCTTTTGATGTCACAGGATTTCCTTCTGGTTTCAATTCACAAACAAGATTACAAATTGCAATCCAAAATTGATTTGAATGGAAATTTAATTGTAATTTTGACATAATTTTGTATGAATACACGAATAAACATAAAAAAAAAATAAACTAAATGTTTCGTACTCTTAAGTTGCCAGTTACCCCACCCAACTGAAAAAAAATTAGGAAAATACACGATTCTAACAGCATAAAATTTTGTCACAAATCGTAGTAAAGTAACTTCCCTGCACATGCACACAAACACATGTCACCGGGACACCCGACAACTCTGTATCAGATTGTGTGATAGTGTTGGTATCGGAATCGGAATAAAAAAACGGGTATCTTAGCAACTACTGTTTGCATTATGATTGCCCGTTGGTCATTGTCCGGACACTTAAGATGTAGGAACATATTTTTAAATCTGAAAGTAACATACCACTTACAACAATACATTTTTTATATCAGTGCTATTTTTTAGGTTCTTCAGGCAATCATGCATGCTAAAGTGATACTACTTTATAAGTAATAAACCTGATATAACATTTTCTTTCCAAAGGATCTTGGACTATCGTTTTAAAGTGGTTTCACTGCATGAGCAAGTACATTGTGATCTAAATGACAAAACTTGGCAACCAGCAAATGGATGCTAAACTTGCCAAAATGCTGGAAGATGTAGAGATGTAATCAAAACAAATTTTAGTATTACAGACTACGTTCAATTTTTGTTCTTACAATTTCAGCCGACGTTGACGAAGAAAGTGAGATTTTCATGTCTGCAGCTGCTGCACAATTGAAGGCAAGTATCAAACAATTTACCTGTAGGTAAGGAAGTGTTCACCCAGAATACCATCCCCAGTTAATTTCTTGCATTATTGTCAGCTTATGACGAAAAATTCCTGACACCAACATCCCCAATGCTAAGCTGGATCCAGGCGCCCATTGCCTGTACGTGTTTTTGTTACATCCATGCGCTTGTGTGATTTCCAGATATTATTCACGTTCTCCATGATGTCACTTGGCTAATATTGAAATTGTGTGCTTTGTGAACTTTGCGTATTGTGTTTTCCAGAAATTTACGATGGTGTTGAAACGACAGATTTATGGTTTCGTCAGAAGTGTACTAAACGTGATATTCACGAATTTTGTTGGTCTGGTCGTGATTTTTACCCTAAGGCCTTGGCTGGTATGTTAGTTGATTCCCAATGAACATTGGGCGATCATATTTTCAAAATGTGACGCTTCCCGTAAAGCAACATAAGCCGTGTAAATGCTGCTTCTACCAATTCCTTTCAGTCGACTCGGGAGAGCAAATAGGGGAAAGCCGGCAAAAGTAGACAGCAAAAAATGTGCAGTTAAGCCATGCAGGGAGCTTTCCGTGTTGAAATCGATTGCTTAGCCTTCACCCATAATTACCACAGCTGTAAAATGTGATGTGTATTTTTGGGCAGGGTTGGACTTCGAGTATCAGCCCTTATCTGCAAGTGACAACTCTCGAGTGATGTCCACTGTTTTGATCCCTTCTCCCGTCACCGAGAAAAATATCGCCAAAATGTGTCAATCTTTCCCGAGCACGGTTCGTTTTGTGGCTTCGCAAGGAATGCTTTCCTTCCAGAGATGATTATTTTCCGTTCATGATGCCTGTTCAGCTTGTTCTGTCTTTATCATCGAACTCTGGTGACCCTGTTCTTTAGAACCCAAGGAGAAGAAACGTTAAAAAAGTTTATGAAAAATAAGAAGAAACATTCTTTGAAGCACAGCTGTAAGAAGAGGAAGAAAGATTTTCTTCAACAAAAAGAACTTAAGTCAATGTTGATTTGCATTGCCCCATTGTTGACAATCGCCCCTCGTTCTCTGCTTCTGTTGCAGAGAACCCATTGTTCTCGGCTGGTCTCCTTTTGCTTGGCTCCTTGCTTCCGATCAAGCCAAGCTCCACTGTGACATCGGAGTTGGAGGATGCCGCTGCTTCCCGCTCTCTTGCTAATCAATGCAAATCCAACTTGACTCGATCCAAGAATTTCTCAAGCAAGTTCACAGGAGAGTCTGAGGATGCTGCCTCTTCCTGCTCTTGCTGGTCAACACACGATTTGCATTGACTAGCAAGAGAGCGGGAAGCGACGGCATCCTCGATCCAAGAATTTCTCAAGCAAGTGCTCAGGACCTACAGCAGTGCATCCAGTTCTTCCTCAGGTTCAATCCCTCCGTTCGTCCTTTCACCTACAAGGACCCCGTCTGTTGCCTTGTGGCCCCTTTGAGGATCTCTTCGTCTGCAGGAGCCCCTGCGCTGCTGCCAGTAGAAGCTGCTTCTCAACAAATTCTGAATTAACGCTGCAACAGTTCAGCTTGATTTCAACCTGCCTGCGATTGACTCTTATTGGCACGCTCATCAGTCCCCACCAATTCACGTCTCGCCTACAAAACGCCCTTTGCCGAAGTTGGCCCTTTAGCCAGTCTTGTGTCATTTGCCTTGACTATGCCCTTCGTCCAAGTGGCTCTCTTCCTCTGGAATGCTCCCTTCGCAGCCAGTACCGTATGGGATTGCTAGATTCTTACAAGATTCTAAGGAAAAGTCATTATCCCAGAATCGCAAAGACGCTTCCACATTTGATTGCGAAAAATCGGTTACCTATGCTAATCAAAAAGAAGACAAATGTTTCCGTCACTTCTGACAGTGGGGACAGCGGCTTGAGAATCTTAAGGTTTAATTTTCACCTTCCAATGAAAATCATCGAGCCACTCGTCTTCGACAATGTGCCGACCGGTTTATTTCTTGGCCTTCCAGAGGCAGCCGCAAGTTCGTCCAGTGATCTAGGACTCGGAACAGACACTTAAGCCCTTACAAAGATAAGCTTTCCTAGTCAGCACTCATCGTCCATTCTCTGCTTAGGGTCTTCTGAGAGGAAAAGAGTATGATGGACCTGTTGGACTTCCTCCCAAAGGTTCGGACAGTTTGTTGAAGCCACCTTTGATGAACCCAACTTCGTCCCGGACTCTGTGCCCCTTGAATTTGGCAAAACTCTCTTGAATTTTGAAAAGTCTGTAACTTCTTACCATCACTTATAACGCAACTTTGAAACCCTGGATAACATTCAGCGAGTAGGTTTTTCTCCACTGTGTATGGTATGCAGCAATACAAAGTCTATAAACTAAATTCATTATAGGCTGCAGCACATTTACTGTATTTGATTAGTTTCTCTTCACTGCATGTGGTATGCAGCAATACAAAATCGTAAGCTATATTCATAGGCCGCAGCACCTTTACTACTACAGTTCAAAAAGAAAACGCTCAACGTTCACTAAGACGTAACACAATGTCTAGCAAATTTTCAAAAGTTTCTGCTTTCTTCTTCAGCCTTAAAGACAGTCAAAGTACTTGTCACATCTTGTACACTTGATGATGAGCCAAAACAAGATTTAAAACCGGCAGTTGCTATCACCTCCAATTCCAATATGCCAGCGCCTACTCAATGCACCAGAGATCTCTATACTCGTGAGGTGTGCCACATTCGGGTTGAAAGGTCCCTGCAAATTTTAAAGAACCTTTTTGGCTTTCAAAATGCTGAATAGCCAATTGGGGGAGACGGAAAAGGGAGTGCGTACGAGAATGGTACAACACACTGGAAATGTGCGAAATAGTGCGGCTGACAATGGCATCGCTGTGCATTGCATGGAATCAAAACATGAGATTGTATGGAATGCTACCGAAACGTTGATAAAATCTAACTCGGCTAATGACGAACATCTCCACTGACTTGAGTCGATGGCAATTCAGCATTTTGAAAGCCAAAAGATTCCCCTTATGAATTTGCAGGGCCCTTCCAACCTGAATGTGGCACACCTCACGAGTAGCTACCTCTCTGGTGCGTTGAATAGGCACTGGCAAATTAGAGGTCACGGCGACCACTGATTTTAAATCTTGTTTGGCTCGTGAACAAGTGTGCAAGATGTGACTGGCTTTAAGTTTGATGAAGAAAGCAGAAAGCTTTTGAAAATTTGCTAGACATTGTGTTATGTCTTAGTGAAAGTGAGCTTTTTTCTTTTTGAACTGTGAGTATTAAATGGAGTTTCACTGTTCGAACGCCAACAAATTTTTTGAAGTACAATTACTGCATTTGCATGGTTTCTCTCCACTGTGTATGGTATGCAGCAATACAAAGTCTAAGCTATATTAATTATAAGCCACAGCACATTTACTGCATTTGCATGGTTTCTCTGCAGTACAAGGGAATCCCCATATGGCAGCACTGAAGTCGATGTAGCCGGGTAGTGTCTTTCCGGGCTGGCTACAATGAGTGCATAAGAGGATATACAAGCTTGTTAAGGCCCACTGTAATATGTCCCTCTAAAAGTGTGGTTGGCCACCACCCTTTTCTTCGTAACTACAGAATACAAGGCGAGAGTTACAACATGGACACTTCCCTTAGTTATTTACTCCTGATTAAACATAATTCAAATACATTTTGAATAACAAAAAAAAAAAAAATCTTAGACAATTTTTTTATGAAATTTTCAATGAAAAGACTACTTACTTTTAAGCTTACATTCATCGTTACACAAACCAAAACTTCTGTAAAGTCAAACTTTTCACAAGAGGCGAATTTTTGGAGAATTCACATCTAAAGTTACTTGCAATCCTGTCACCTTTATTATGCAAAACTACCAATTCAGTCCACCAACAACTAGTACATCATGGTTTGTAGAAGAAAATTCGTTAACATGCAAAGTTTTGATGGCGAACTTCAAAATTTTCCTTGTAATGAATTTCCTCTTACAAACCACTGTCGAGGAGTGGCTCTCGGCGTGTCGCCGTGAGGAGGTTGTGTTGGCCCGTTTGTGCATTGGTCACACCCGACTTACTCACTGTTTCGTTTTGCGGGGGGTTGACCCTCCTGAATGTTATTGGTGTCGACGGCCTCTTACGGTCCGGCACTTACTTGTTGATTGTCGCCATCTTGATGGTGTTCGTCGTCGTTTCCATCTTCCGCATGACATTGCGCGTCAGTTGGGCGGTAAGTCTGTCCTCCTGTCCGGTGTTTTTCAATTTTTGCAGGAGGTACAGATGTAAGACACGATTTAGATTAGGGGTTTGAATAACATCTTCGTAATGTGTGGTGCAGTGGCAACCCGGACCACTGCACTGTGACTGAAGTTGGCGCTAATGACCAAGCTGTCGACGCGCCATTAAACCTCAATCCCCCCCCTTACAATCCATGATGTGTTAGTTATAGGTGGACTGAAGTGGTAGTTTTGCTCGATGAAGGTGACAGGATCACAAGTAACTTGACATGTGAGTTCGGAAAAAACCGGCAACCGGCGAGTACTGTGGCTAATTGAAGCAAACATGTCCCAAAAATTACACAATACCACAAACTAGAAAATTGAATGTCCAACTTGAATTTTCAGTGATAATTATAATGAATAATGATCACCATCATCAGAGCACTACAACGACAGTAAAACGGTCACATTTTGGCAAACAATCAGTCCAAACGAAGAAAAACGTCAATGCGGTCCACCATTTTAGATTGCGATTCAAAATGGTGGACCACATGCATAGACGTTTTTTCTTCGTTTGGACTGATTGTTTGCAGTGACCGTTTTAGTCCGGTTTGCCGGTTTTAGTCCGGTTTGCAGTGACTGTTTTAGTGTCATTGTAGTGCTTCCGATGATGGTGATCGTATAAATTATCACCGAAAATCAAGTTGGTCATTCAATTGTCTAGTTTGTGGTATTGTGTAATTTTTGGGAGATGTTTGACATGGGAGTTCACCGAAAATTCGCCTCTTGTGAAACATTTGACGTAAACTGATGGGGATTTTGGTTTGCATAAAGCTGAATTGAAACTTTTTTTTTTGCAAGTCAAAATTAGACATAATTACCTAAACTTTTAACATCGTTCCTCTTTTTAAATTTTAAAGGCGTGCCATTTTAAGTTGTATTTTTTACTCTTGATAATGAGCCTGGATAAACTCGAAACGTCATGGTTTTAATTAAATTCATGTGTGCTCGTTTTGATTTACTTTTTAGATTACATGTAACTCGAGTGCTTTTGTAACTCTTATTTTACAAAAAAAAAAAAGGTTTCAGCATTTAGTGTGCATGTTAAGTTCTTCAGCAAACTTGTATAAGTACAATGATGCTATTAAAATATTAAAAAAAAAATAGGCTTGCTACGGGTTGGCTCTTTGTGTATTGATGTAAGGTTTTTGCCTACTGCATTGTTTAGTGCTAGATTAGTATCTACTTGGAACCGGTATCAAATCGAATTTGAGTAAAACTGAACTAGTATATGAAAAAGTGGTACTAGAACAGCCTTCTTTTTCTAATGCTATAACTTATGTTATGCAGGCCTTAGGAAGCAGTGTGACTCCATCAGATTCGTTGAACGGACCTTTCCTTTCGTGTCACTACGGCAGCCCCAACGTTGCCCTTTTGCCACCCACAGCATCCACCTTGAATGCCTTCAAGGCGTTACTGTTATCACGGCGTGAATTTCAAAATGGAGCTTTGTTGCCACCAGCACATGATGATGATGATGAAGACGAGGTAAAACCATCTGTAAAAAGGAAAAAAACTAACGAAATATGCCAGCCCAGTGTCAGCACAACACTTCCGCTTCATTATACTTCAAATGAAGATGGCCACTACGCTACCTTAGCTGCACGTTTTGCATCCCTATTTGTTCTGCCTGCCTTGTTATCTACCCTGCAACCACCGAAGGAAGTTCCCCCTGCACTTAAAGTGAAACGAAAGTAAGTGTAGTTTTGAGATCTCATTATGATTTGTATTTTGAGAATATGCTATATTCCCCATTACCTAAAGCTGGTGCCTCAGCCCATCTACCGTACTGGCCTGAATATAATAAGACGGTATTTTTTCACTTCCATCCGAGAATACTTCCCTTAGTTTGGGCTAAATATTGTTTATATTTATGCTAATTGATCAAAGACCTTAACTTCATTCTGAGCTGCTTCACTAGATTACTACCAGGTGGCGTACATGCTCACTGCCCAGCACTCACCGCCACCCATCCTCACAATCGTTTGAGCACTTGACCTGGAAGGCTGTGTGCTTGCCCTCTGTACATCTAATATCACTTCCCAGAACTTGGAAACTGCTCGCTCGAGGACCAAAAGAACCTAGGTGATAGACACCTGAAATCTCGTAAGGGTAGGCACTGTCATTTTTTAAATAACCCCTCTGAACTTCACTTATCTCGTACCCCTCACAAAGTACAGTCATTTTGCATGCGTGGAAGAAAACGGCCTCTGAGGCCCGTAAGAACGGAAGTTTCGTTTCCGGCTCTTGTGCTGGCACCAAAAGCAGTAGCTCTTGTTTCCTCAACCCCTTCTGTGGCCCAGCTTGACGTGTTATTAAATAATTTGGACCCAAACCTCAATGTTATGGCCTACCAGACACCACCTGTGTTTCCAATGTCTGTTTCTAATACAGGCAATTTCCACCCCCTCCCCCCCTTCCAGTATGACGTCATTTCTAACTTTACCCCCATTTTCCCCAAGTAGGGGTGTTTCTTTTGTATATCCACAGTTTTCTGAGGACTTTATTTTTTTGCGGATTTCTAACTTTTACAATTTTGTTTTGCTGGGGTAGCGGTGCTTACGTCGCCAACTGGCCACTCCACCTCCCGCTTGTAGATGACATTATAGTAGAACGGCCCCTGATTAACGTATCACCTGTGTATTTGAGCTCAGGGTTTGGTTCGACTCACCTCCTTTTGTACAAAGTCAGCCTATAGCTAAAGGAAAGTATTTTCGGATGTAGATACCTAATTTTAAAGATGAAATTAGTGCTTACTCATCAGCCCAGCTTTCGCAAACAGAATTGTTCTGCAAACTATTGTGAGGGTTAGGTAGCAGGGTCTGCTGGGTTGTGTAACTGTGTGTGTTACAGGCAGTCCCAACGTGCATGCTTTAGAGGTCAACGTAAAGATCAAGGTCAATAATGCCTAGGGCGGAAGCCAAGTTTTTGCACGTAGTATTAACGTTAATGGTAGGAAAACTGCAAAATGGCTGCAGGTTGAGTTGTAAGGCTCACTCAAGTAATTGTTTGTGCAAACTCATTATATTTAAATGGCGCCAGATGGAGGAACAGTAGTAATCTAGGATACAAGCGTATTCATATAAGCGGTTTTGTCTGAAGCAGTTACGCCATAACTGAAATTTTGTAATATAGATAAACCATGACCAAATACTGGACTAGAGGTGCACCGATGTTGACATCGGAAATCGGCCTTTTTGGCTACATCGGTCATCGGAACATCGGATTAGTTTTAGGCAGCAGATGTTAAAACATCGGATATCCAAAATTTTATCAAACCATTTTGTGACAGATGTGCCTAGAATTAACTTCTGGGTGCTAAATTTTAGGTCTACAGAAATTTTAAATTTTATTTGCGATATTCTCTTAATTATTTTTGATTCCATGAAAAATGTAACCTGGTTTCACTTTACTTTCTTAAACATTGGACCATGAGATATCGGAATCGGATATCGGCCGATGTTTTTTCAACATCGAAATCGGACATCGGAATCTGCATTTTAGCACATCGGTGCATCCTTATACTGGACCAAATAATCGAACCATCAATCATCCACATGGAAGAAGCTTCTTAACTGAAATTTAAGGTTTTGAGCATGAAACATAAAGTATA
>JAHWFP010209293.1:0-15853 GCA_023313725.1 Lithobius niger | reverse complement strand
TTACTGGAAACTTGCATTCACCAAAATAGTAAATAACAGTTGGTCGTGCAGACCAAAGTTAATGTGGGCCATGAAGGGATTGACATATTTGATCCATTATCTCCTTACGTAGGAAAATTTTTAGATGATGCAATTCTATTTTTGCTACAGCTGTAGCAATAATTTGAGGAGTTGGTAATTTTTTGATCCTGGCATTTTCATATTTTTGCCCAAAAACTTCTATTACTAATTTAGAACCCTATAACAAACAGGTTGTGTGGTTATGGAAAATTGTAAAGAATTTGTACTCCGCAGGAGGACAAATCCTCTTCGACTTCCAGCTAAAAGAAAATATAAGAAGCCGTGGGTTGGTGAGCGAATGAGAGAACTATCCAAGCTGCGTTGGACCCAACAAAAAGAACTCAATAATGAGAGCAGCAACGATAATATTCCCGAGGAAGACAACAGTAATCCTCCTAATGGCAGTAATGTCAGTCTTGATGAAGACAGCAACAGTAATCTTCCGGCAGCTATTCCCGAGTCAGGTAAGGTATGCAAGGTGTGAACAACAACTTTATTACTCTGAGGCACGATAATTTTTTTTGCGACTAGTACATCTTTTGGATGCTCACACATAGAAAACAAACGTAAATCTCCCTTTGGCATTGTCTCTGCCGCTATGTTAGAAACCTTGTGTATCGATCATTGTTTAGTCCTCCTTAAATCAGTATGGTGCGACCGAGTAGTGCAGCTATATTGCAATAACAATAATAATATAAAATACACAGCCAGAAGCGAGCTTATACGGCTGGAAAAAGAAAGATCTTGCAACTGGTCAAAACATTCTTTCCACAAATTACAGTTGGGAGACACAGCAACATGACACGGAAGGTTGTTCCAGGCATGCACAGCACGATTTGAAAAAAGTACTTCCATGCGTCAGGTCTCGCAAAGTTCTTCTGTAGTTTTATCTGTGGCCTCTGGTTCCAATAAGTGGGGCAGCGTGAAAGAAATCACTAAGATTGACACTTTCAAGGTTACGAGCAATCTTAAAAACCTGAAGCAAGTCTCCCTTGTTTCTGACCAACCCAGAGCTACAGTCTTGCCCCTTATGTGGAAATAGGCTGTTTTAAGTAAATTAACTCGGTATGAGTCGGACGCATGCCTGAATCATACTGTTGAGGAAAGTTGGCTTATGCTGAAATTAACGTAGTTGTTACTTTCCTCCAAAAAAAAATTTCCCTTTAATTTAGACGTATAACTCTTATGCCCAACTGGTAGGTCAGGCTTCCCACTATTTTGTTACAAATAATTATGCCACCATACAGTGCGATTTTACCAACGGGTCAGTATTATCCGCATTCATGCTGACTGTAAAATTTAAGAGTGTAGTAAGTAAGATGCTTCAAAATTGTTATGGCATAAACTGACTTGGTCAGGCGGGATACTTTCACTCAAGGGCGGATCCAGAACGAATGCTTGGAGGGGGCTGCACGATGAATTTTCTACTTTTTCGTTAATTTTTGTCGTAATTTAGCTGCGTTTTTTCAAGAATTTCAGTAGTTTTTACGAGTTTATTTGCGTTGGAGGGGGCCACAGCCCCCTCGGCCCCTCCCTTGCTTTCACTCAGCAACGACATTTTCACCTCCACTCACGCAATACCAAATTACTGCCAAATCTTCGTCAGGCTACGAGCCCATAATACGACAAAACAATTTGTTAATCCTTGTTTATTACGGAATAATCTTAACAACAATGAGCGACGCCCTCCTGTATGTCCCTTGATAGTATTGATGCAAAACCCAAAAGTCTTTGCTGCCTAAGCTACACAATAATATACAGGTTAGTATTGGTGTGTGAGCCAATGCCTATCACAAATTTGAATTTGGCGCACTTTACAGTTGGTCTTGCTCCTACTAAAGCAGCGTCAAATAGCATCAAAAGCGTGTTGTTGTAGTTTAAGTGTTGCAAATTGCATTACGTTTGGAAAAGATGGTGCTTGCACATTTGTGAGTGGGAGACTTTTAACAGCTCTAAGATGGGCTCCTTGTCTGGAATTGGAATGCACTAAAACTTTGTGGTATTTTCCCAGTCTGCTATGTTTAGTAGTCATAGCTTGTATGTGTTGTGACCCAAATGCAAATTCTACGTTTCAATTCACCAATGAAACTGTTGGGGCAGTCCTTGTAAGGAATCCAATAGACTCCTCTGCCGGAGGTATGCAGAGACGATGGGTCATCTGTTTTCATATGTTGGACGGCTTTATAAGGGACGCTGGTCTTTGAAGTTGGGTGATTCATGGCCTCTTTTCGACAATCTTGGCACGTCTCCGGATCTTGTAGTGGTGGGCTTGACACACGACAGAGGACAGCCTCCAGTATTTGACGCTGCATTAGTGTGAATTGTGCCAAATTCAAATTTGGTGATAGTTTTCTGTTTGTCAGTGTAGTTGTTTATGCTGTACTCTGGTCTCATGGCCTTTTGGACAGTTCAGCATTATATTCCAAAATTTAAAATATTGGTTTAGCAGAGGTTGGAGTTTACTTTCTGTAACTTCCAATACATGTAAATAATTAATTATGGCCAGTAGGCATACTCCAAAATACGCCTCATTAGTAATCTCTCATGTATGTAACTTGGAGGAGCTGTTTAACTTCAGGCACACGCCTCTACTCGTCGCCCGTGCTTTAAGGGTTAAATAGACTGAAACAATAGTCAACGTTCCTGTGTACTGCTATATTTAATCCATATCTGTGACTTAATGTTAAAAATAAAATTTCTAAATAATATGTACACTTGTCTTATTTTATTTTTTTTTAGATGCTACTAACAATAATACAGACGCAACTGTTAAAAAGCGTTCCCGTGGCCGTCCAAAAGGTATCAAAGTTGTTAAAAAGAATATTGATCCTGCACCTAGTAGGCAAAGCCGGAGGGAACGGAAACCAACTTATAAAGTTTTAGAGACGGCATGATTAGATGTCCTGCTATTTTGTAAATTTTGTCGTGTTAAAAAAGAAATAAAAACTAAAGTTGTCACTCTGGTACGTCTTGCTTCTGTAAATTTCCAAATACTTCACTAGGAATGGTTTGCTGCTCAATTCTGATTTCTAGAAAGAAGAAATAAACAATTGTTTCAGTAATCTTCAAATTATTTCATAACAAAATTGTAATTCAGATACCACACATAAATGTTAAAGTGACTTATCAGACTAGGTCAAGAGTCGACAGTGGAAACCTGTGCAACAACAGAGCAGAACTGCCATCCAATTCCAACCAGAACAGGGTGGAAGAAGAGAAAAAGGAGGCAACCGCTGTGCTGTTTATCCGAGCATCTACCTCGTCTTTCGTAATTGCTTATGGCAGTTGTTCTTGAAATAACGGTAACCGGCGATTGTATTGTATAAAGCATGGTACTAAAAACACAGTACTTTACGTAACAACTAAAAAAGGTCACTACCTGTTAGCATCCGGGCAAACAAAGCCTTCAACTAGGGGTGTGCGGTTTTAATATTTTGGGTTAGATTCGATTTCGAAATTTCAATTTTAAACTTTTGTTTCTATATGCCATGAAAATATAAATTAGCTGACTCTGCGCAGCCTCAGTAGTATATAAGCCGAGTCGACGGCCGTTGCTTCAGCTTTCTTCTCTAGGTCTCGACTGCGTCGGACTGGCTGTGTACTGCTCTTCTTCGATCTTCAGTTGCTCCGGGAACTGGTGGACCGGACCACTGCCCCCGGGTACCGGTACGCGTTTCAGTCTCCAAAATGAGCTCATCTCGGTTAAGGAACATTATTCCCGTTTGAAGCTCCAGGTCAAAATACAATGGTCCGCAGCCAAGCTGGCCCTTCGACACCATACTGACCTCTCTAAAGAACAAGTCCATACTTTGATGGACTCTGCCCTACATTCATTTAAACAGAAGCAGCCGCCTGGGTAGCTTCTACTGTCAAGAAGTCTCAGCTAACTCCACGAAAGCGCCGTCCCTCCTTCCCTTCTGTTACTAGTGTGCCAACCCCGTCTTCGAGGCATGCCCACTTCGATTCCTCGTTCCCAGGGGAACCAGATCCTTCTGAAATTCCCCTTCCAGTTATTGAAGAGTTATTGAAGACTGCTGAGAACATTATCCCGGACTGCTTCTTATACAAACCTTCCACCGATGTCACAGAGTCAAGCAAGAATCGTGGTTTGTCAACTACCCTGCTTAGCACTCTTCTTCGGACAGGCGGTGTCCTCTTGAACTCGATACGGAACGTCCACCTCAGGAGACTGCCTTCTTTTGGCCCTTGGGTGAGTATGGGGCAGGGTGGCCTGATGGTTTGCATGACCGTCTCATGTGCCAGAGGTCCCGGGTTCGAGTCGACCTCAGCCACCCCTGGCATTTTCGGAAAAAGAAGGGCCCTGTGATGTCTCGTGCGGCATGTAAAAGAACATTGTATTTACCTAGCAAAATTGTCCCTCTCTCCTTCTGGCGCCATGGCTTCGGCTGAGAGCGCGTCAAAAGCTACAGCCAATCCAAAACTCTTTGACACCTACCTCAAAATAAATTTCGGTTCATGCCTTTTTCTATCCCGCAGAGTTACGGTTCCCACTTCTGTCCTCCGTGACAATGACCGCCTGCGCCGTTTAGGCCTCCGTGCGGCAGCGAACGCGCTATATGAAAAGCTTTCCATAGATCCGCCTGCCTAAGCTTACGTACCATTCGATGAATTGGTTCACTCGTGCCGTTTTTAACTCCATACTGTTACTACGTGATGTTGTTCTTAACACAGCACCCAATCTTCACAACTCCACTCGCCATATTCTCCGGAACTAGCCTTTACACGAGTTGGACACTCTCTTCCGCGGTTTCATCCCCAACTGGCACCGCACCTCGAGATAACTCACAAACCGAACCACAATTGGACCACCCAACCTACAACCTTCTCGGAGGAGCATGAGCCCTTTCCTCCCAAAGCCGCGGGGCACGGGCGTTCCTGCGGTCGCCATACCTCCTCTGGTCCCCGACGATGCCCCAAACCCAACCATTGACAATTCTCTCCCCTTCCCAGTGGGGGGGCTTCAGAAGCCATTACACAAGACAGACCCAACGATCCTCAATACCATCACCCACGATTTTCGACCATCTTTCCTCTCCCCGCCACCGTCGAAACAACTTACATCCGAAGTTTCGGACGTCCTCGTAAAACATGCGATCCGTGCCGCCCCCAACCCGTATCGGCTGGGTTTTTACAGTCAAATCTTTCTTAGCCCCAAGAAGACGGGGGACATCCGTCTCATTTTTAATCTTCGACCCCCTAAATCAGTTCATAGACAATCCTCGTTTTCGAATGGAAACAATCGAAACCATTTGCGCCTCTGTTACCGTTTGGGAAGCATATCTACATTATTCCCTTTAATGCCTCTTGTCCGGCACAATTTACGAGTTCTACTGCCTTCCGTTCGGACTCAACGCGGCTCTCCGAGTGTTCACTGCGATCCCCAAACCTGTTCTTTCCTTTCCACACCAACGCAGATTCGCGCGGACGCTTATCTCGACGACTGGTTCCTTCCTTATCAAAACGACCAAATGCTACTTCACAACAAGGATTTCACATTACGCCTACTGACTAACCTTGGCTTCGGAATCAACTTCTCCAAGTCCCAGTTGACACCGTCACAATCTTTCCAGTTTCTAGGAGTCCATTTTGATCACCCTTGCTGTGATGCAAGGTTAAGTAGTCCGGGTTGCTGTTGGAGGGTTCATGTGAACTTGAAAGTACGGCAGCTGGAGCGAGGTGTTGTTCAGAACGAAGGATCACAGAGTGAAGATCTTCCTAGGCGAGAAATCATTCCCCAGATGAGGGACATCATTGGAGAAAGGTCTTTAGTCATGCGATCTGTTTTCATTAGGCGAGGAAGATGTGTTGGTTGAGATCATGTTCCAGGCGAAGGATCTTCGGGTGAGAAAGATCTTCTCGGTGATGGATTTTCAATGGTGGGTAGATCATCCGGGTGAAGGGACTTCTTGCAGGTGGAGATCTGAGATCTTCTTAGGCGAAGGTTGTTCTTTGGATGAAAGATCTCGGTGAAGGATATCTCCTCAGACAAAGGATTTTCTTCTGGCAGAATGTCATTTTTCAGATGCTTGATCTTTATACGGACGGAAAGGTCTTCTTTTGGATGAAATATCTTCTCATTGATAAAAGCTTTCCTTCAGGTGAAGGATCATCTTCCAGGTGAAGATCATTTCAAAGACGTTGATCCCCTTCAAGTGACAGGTCCCTAAAGGGCGAAGGATTTTCTTGTTGGTGAAAGATCTTCTCTAAGGGGAGAAGCTCCAAGGTGAGAGGTTTTCTTTCAGGCGAAAAGTGACAAGAATTTTTCGCCGGTGAAGCTTTCCTTCAGAAGAGATTTGCTTACAGGCGAAGGGTCTTCAGGTGGAAAGATCTTCTTGGGTGAAGATTTTTAGGTGAAGGATCTTCTTAAGGGTGAAAGATTTCCTCAAATGAAGTTTGCTAACAGGTGAAAGATCTTCTCCCTGGTTCAAGATTCCTTTCAGGTGAACCGGAGGGAAGCAGACGGCAGCCTTGCACGAATACGGTTGGATGGAGGTCGACCGAGGATGGTTGCTGCGTGATGATGGAAGGGAGCCTTCATTCCATGGTGGTCGGGAAGCAACGATAGTTGGTTCTTCGGAATCCAAAAGCTGACACTCGGAAAGTTTGCTGGTGGTCACGGCCGAGGGCTCGTTAGTGAGTGGTTGAAGTCGGCGAGGGTTGAGGCGGAGTCCAAGTTTTCATCAGAATGAATGATTGCGGCAAGAAGACGTTGTGAATTCGGGACGAAGTTGTAAAATGACGTCTTTTTGGTGGAGGCGAAGTTCCACAAGTTTGCAGCCTTTTGCTAGAAATGTCGTCGGAGATGGCGATCCAGTCTAGAGCATGGGAGACATCATGAGGAGAAGAAAAGGAACGGTGTTAGCTGGAATTCACGAGATGGCAAATCGATAACTTGAGGGTTGCGGTGGGAAGCCGAGGATGAAAGGTCAAGGGGCCGACTAGCGTGAGCGGATTCAGCAATGGGTGTGTGCTGTGAGGGTTCAGATGAACGCCGAGATGAAAGCTTGCGCTGTCCACATGGTGTTTGTGAAGCTGTGGAGAGAAGATGCGCTGTACGTTGATGGAAGAGACGGGGAAAGGCATGACCACGGTGCTTGGGTCTTCCGGCAAGGGGTTGCGGGCTCGTGAAACGGACGTGATGCTGATGAGCAACGAACGTTCATTGGCGAGAGTCTTCTTCCAAGGGACTTTTGACGCTGCTGGAGTCATCCGGAGGAGGACTGCTTGGTGTGAAGTCCATCATGAATGTAAGTGATGACGAATGCTTTGACGAACGGTAGGGCGAGCACTTGTCTTGAACCCGAACGAGACAAATGACGGCTTGGACGGGGCGAATGTGACCAACGACGAATGCAAGACAAACAGCGAACTCTTGGCTTGGGCGGACGAGCGTAAGGTGAATGCTTGTCTTGACGGGAGGTGAATATGGATGTCGGCGAGCGCTTGTTATGGGTGAACACATGTGAACGGCGAATGCAGGATCCGGAGCGACCGTCTACTTTTATAGGAGTGCTGCACATGATGAAGCATGCGCAGTGGGGTTGCGCACTGGCCGGATCTAGAGAGCGAAAAACTTGAAAACTGATAAGGGGCATCCAGGAACTGAATGCAATCAAATTTACAGGTAGTTGAAATTTTCATGACCGGCAAGTAGAAATGATCCTTTGCAACAATCACACAACAATACATTTAGTCAGTGATTGTTGACAGATTTTTTTTTTTTTTAAATTTTTTTTTCTCTCGCGGAAGCCTCGAAGTTTTCAGAACGTCCATCAACAATGGATTGGGGCAACAGTGAATGAAGCACATGCAGTAAACGGGTAGAAGGCTGTTGGAGTTGATTTACGGATATTTAAAATGCAATACAGAATACCCGTTTAGCAGTTAAATTACATTACGCAAACACGCAACAAAATTTAAATATTAAATTGTGTGTGTGCGTGCGTGCGTCTACTGTTCTGGAACTAAGGCACCTAAAAAAGATGGGAGTAGGACTAAATGAAAGATAATTAAATTGCGCTTCGGTTAGGCCTGCTTTCATAGCTGCAACTTGATATGATCCTCAAATACGCGAAAAACCCATAAAAAAAAATGTCAAAGATTTTGTTTTTACCCTCGTGATGTTTGTTCTTGATGTCATAGTTTGTTTATGCAAACCGACGCGAGCGATGTGGCTAGTATTGTTATTAAGAAAGAAGGCTGTGACAAGCACTGTTTGCTTGTAGGCAAACCTATGAAATTAAGTATTCCCTGGTTTAATAAGCGCAATTCATTTTCCTATATCTCAAATGAAAGATAAAAGTAAACTTTAATTTTGCTCTGATATAATTTTTGCCAAAAAAAAAACAACTGTACTGCAGTAATTCGTGAGTAAACGTAAAATTTTATGTTAAAAATCAAATTTTTCACGTTTACTCTCGTTTCCCAGCCAAATTATAATACTTGGGTTAACAATGCATATGAACATTATTAAAGTAGATTTCATAACGGTTCATTAAAAAAAAATGAACGGTCCATCAATTTGGGTAGAAGTTACATTATTTTGAAGAATGCTCGACTTGGGGGTCCCTAACGGGACAAAACCATGAAAACCATGAAAAAGTGGTAGAGTTAGTAATTTTCTACTAAGATGTATTTAATTTAAATTTTAAAATCAAAAAAGCATGGTATGCATCAGTGATAAGATAAAGTGAACAATACGAGCCCTTGGCTCACGTTTTATAAGGCTAGTCTTTGAAAAAATTATCAAGTTTCAATAATTACATTCCTGTAAACTAACGTTACTCCAATTTTTGAGAACTAAACTCTGAATTGTGAGTTAATTTATTATGCAAAACTAGATTTTGCTATTAACCCAAAGTTAGAAAGCAAGTTTCCACCACCCCCCTTTTAAATAGCACCATCCTTATTTTATTTAGTCAAATTAACTTAATTAAATTTTGCCAATTATTGCTCCTTAGTTGATTGTTAAACTTACACTGATTCCTACACTGGAGTCTAAAACGAAATCTTACTGTTGTGATTTTAGGGCATGTTTTCGGGCAATGGCTACACCATTTTAGGAATAGTTAACATGGAACCGTACATAGTTGCCACATAAAACGAAGTGATTACTTCATTCTAATTTTTATCATATTTAAGTGTATTTATTGAAAAAAAAAATCACAATCTCGAAAATAATTCCTATCGTTACTTCGTTGGGAATCTCATTAATCCACGATAATCGAATTTGATTTGGACGGATTCGATTTCGCCAAACGTAGTAAAACCGAAATCGAATGGAAAGTTTCGATTTTCGTACAGTCCTAATATACCTTCAGACAAGCCTAATGAAGGGCCAGTTAGGTTCAACACAACCTGCAAGACTTGTAAATTGAGCCGACTGGCCGGTTGGTAGTCTGTCAAGTCTCTCCCGTCTCTTCCTGCGACAACATGTGTCTCACCCAAGTCGGCCGATTGTTTCACCTGCCCTGACACGCCTCGTAGGTGAAGAAAGGTAGTAACATTATTTGTACGTCTCCCAATCGCCACGTCAGTGTGCCTTTCACAAATTAGCAGCACTCGTACGTGAAGCTTTCAGAAAAGCGGACTCCCAACCGAACCTGCCGGGCATGTCTCACAGCAGTCGCTTCGTGAATTTCCTTCCTTTATGACAATGGGCCCGCCATTATACCTACTGGCCCGTGTCGCACGGAGACGCTCGGAATAACTACTTTTCACGCACAGAAACACAACAAAAAAACCATCTATCCACTGTTTGAACGAAAAGGCGTTATTAAAAACGAAATCGTGTTTTCAATCGACGCAATCTTAGCCACGGCAGAGAGGAACCGTGCCAAACGCAACAGCCACAAAGGAAAACAAATGTGAAAGTAACCCTAGCTTAAAGAAGAAAGCCTGAAGAAGACGAATGTGTTGTAGCCCACAGTATTATTAAAAGTGAGGATTATTGTTGGTTGAAAATTCGCTGTACAACAACAGAGAGTGAACATTGAATTAGCATGTGCTTGTAAATGATGTCTATGAACATTCAATGTAGTAAGCCAAACGGCATTTTTCACATAGAGCAGGATTTGGTGACGCACCGTATTTCTTTATCAGATTTATTCTATGGTTTGGTTGCCGAAAAAACCTTTTCCGGGCCAGTATTGCTATTTCTTTCGAGTGACCCCTTGTAGCTGTAACAGTGGACAGTCTAAATCACAACTAAGGTACTCTCCTTGAAAACCCAAACAAAGAAATCCTGAAGAGTAATAGCCCCCTTCACCACAGAAATGGAATCTTCAGTTCGTGTGGCATTCCAAAATCCTACACTCTTCGTTGTGAAAGTCTATCGCACAAATTCTAGTGTACAAAGATGCCGTAAATACACTGAAAACTTAATGATCCTGGGTTGGAAAATAGAAGAAATTGTCTTAGCAACAATTGCTTGTATTTGACTATTGTCAGCAAAAATGTTTAAACTACATCAGGAACAACAATGGACCAAACACCAAACCTTGGATAATTCTGCAGCTCTTACTTCAGTTGATCTATTCCCTTCAGTGGGCACTGTTTGGGTCGGATGTACCTTAGCCAGCCATCAATGTATTGAAGAATAGAAGCGGTATGCCAAATATTTGTAGCATGTTATTGAATTCTACAAACTTTTCGGTGCACTACCAACATATTGTTAACCGAGCAGAAAGTAAGTCATTAGTTCACAAGCATGCCACCAGCTATGTGAGGGTTCCCTGTGAACTCAACCACGGCGAGCGACCAAAGCCCAGCTAGTGGTAGTAAGGATTGGGGAGCAGAAGATGCGAGATCGGCACGAAACCCAAAAAACTGACACAAAAATGCTTGAGGGTTAACACATTTCAGATCTTCAAACACGCCCAACCAAAGAGCAAGTAATCTGACCCAATGTAAAATGAACGTTTTAGTGTGTGTGTTTCCCTCCCACACATGATGCTGTGTGTTGCTAAGGAACTTGGGTCCCTCTAGTGCCAACATCAACGATCATCCATGCACTGCTTGCTGCTCTGCAATGTTGAAGATCAAACTTGTCTAGTCTGTGGCTCTCTCTAACGCCAATATTATCGTCAGACACATCAGAGCATGAGAAAGATCGTTTGCAATAATTAGATAATTTAAGAAAGAAAACACTTTTGCATCCCCATCTCCCGCATTTTGAAGCTGTCATCATCATGCTAAGGACTCGTGCTAGGACTCGTTCGATAATATTCCACTCTTTCCAACAAGAGTGACACAAGAGCAGTGGCAGTGGTTAACATGAGTGAGGATTACTTATCCTCCGTAACAACTTTACCTATGGTGAGTCACACCTCTTGCATTTAACTTTGGGTTCCTGGGTAATCAGTCACTACAACACCTATTAGAAAGCGACAATGAAAGGAGGGTGAACATAGTTTTAACGATTAAATACGGCTTCCAGAGCCCGGTTCAGAGGAACAACAGATAGAAACGGACAGGACGTACGCATCTACTGTGATCTCCCAAGCAGTCATGTGGTGCCGAAAGTCTGCCCACCTGTCGAACGGAAGCAGGCATGTCAACGACGAAGTCAAGAATGGGGCCACAAGGACCCAGGCCTCATTCCTGGTTACTACTTCTTTTCTGAAAAGACCGACTTCTGGAGCATCCTGCGATACCCTGCTGCTGGACGCCACCTTAGCCAAAGTCGTCTGAACAGGACCCACTACGTACTTTGATGGAGCATGCAGTGCAGCACACGTTATAGGAGTGGCCAGAGGTTTCATGTAAATCCGTCGGGCTATTACATATGTAGCTCATACTAGGAATGGATAGGCAGGAGGTGCAGACGACCACTACATCTAGAGGAATGTGTGAAGCTCCAAGTACGCATCCTGTCGAAGAAAGGTCAAATTCATCATTGCACCTAGATTAAAGGAATTTTTTGGACAGGAGGACACCTTCTTCACAAAACTGAGACAATTTTTCAACATGGACTCAGAACGTGAAATAAGCTAAATCAGCCCTCGCTGCAGCACGAAGCAGAAAAGGAAATATCTGCATGAGACGCTGTCCGAAGACTCCGAACACACTAACTGTTCATCGGTTTCAAATTGATGCAAAGGGAACTTCACAAATGATTGAGTGGGAAACCGCGAATTTAATTCCACGAAAGACTTCTCGGAAGAAATTCTGGTACCTAAAAGATTGTATAATACTTACAAGACGGTGCTTTAAATCCAGAATGGGTGAAGAAAAATTTCCTCTTGTGATGGGGCTGAAGGAAGCAACTAAAGAAAGCAGTTTTTCATTTTTCTGTGCCTGAGCCCTCCAAATTCAACATCTGCCTATACATAACTTGAGACTGGGTGCGGTCGAGTGGTACATGAAATAATCGTCACGTTAGCAAAAGTTTCCATAAGAGGGTCCTCAGAATTCACAACAGCAGCCGGGCGTACCTTGAAAAAACTTGCCAGTATAAAAAATGGCTCAGACCATCCTCAGTGAATGTTTTCCATAAAGAGCCATCATCAATCATCATTATGGCTAGAATATGCTCTTGACTGCACACAGTACCTGTCCTGGGCCGGCCCGATAGTCGCACTTACAGAAACAAACAGTTTTCTGCGACTTATCCTTATAAGAGAACACTTGTCTTCTTCCCCCGATGCATCCTTACTTTTCTTTCCTTGTTCTTTTTCTTGGCGTTGTTGCACATGGGGAAAAAGACGACTTGATCCTGGCCCCGGGGTAGTGGCATGGAATCCACCGAGCGGGTCTCCGCCAAAACGCTGGTCACATCCGCTAACGAGAGGAAGTCGGGCGACGAAACCACCATCTTGTTTTTGTCCACAATGCAAATACGCTCGTCAACCCTCTTGACAACAATTCCGGGAAGCAAATGTTTTAAATCATGAAATTGCAAGGCCATACACTCTTGAATTGAGAGTATTTAAATCCACTGGTAGGTTACTAGCCAACGAATCCAACTGAACTGGCATTTTATCACCCTGACTAGAAACGGGAATGCAAGGTGGGTTATGGTTAAGATAAGGCTTACGAATAGGCTTCGTCTGAGAACTACCTTTTTCGTTTGCACCGTCCACCGAAACTAAAATTTGACCAATACGAGAATCAAGGGGGGTTTTCAGAGTTGAATGGTCTAAAGTACTAGAATGATGTTCTGCTTTCTGATCGGATTTACGACACGTCTGAAGATTTTCACGACCAGATCATCGGAATCTTTTATGTAAATAGCGCACAGGTTATGCAAAAATTCAAACTACAGCACTTTCTACACGCTGCGTGCACGAAACCACATCAAACTAACATCGAAATGAGTTCGAGACATACTGAAGAAAAGTAACACAGGAAAACCTAAAAAAACATCAACTTAACAGGTCAATGCCCAAGCAAATTGTGATGGTGTTACGGAATGCAGTAGCATATGCTACCAGACGAGAGCTAGGTGTAGCTCTAAATTTATTTTTGATCTGAGCATTAAGTTAAGTGATGCGATGTAATCTGAAAATGAATGAAAATATTTTGTCAGTAAGAAACACAAGTTGTCAGACCCCATTACAATTCCTTTGCCAGCCCCCTCTCCCCCCAAACAAACATCTTGGATGTGACTCGATTAAGTGGTGGAGCCACAAAGCAAGCCAAAGTAAGTGTAATTGAAAAAGTAAGTAAAATTCAGTCATTTTGTACAGCTAAAGAATTCATGCTTATGTTTTTCCAAAAGTCACTTAACGCTGGTGTGCACTAATCAGCTTCCACGGCGCGTTATTGCGACCGCCCAACACTCCTCTTCAGACTTGTTTGCGACCGCCCAACACTCCTCTTCAGTCTTGTTTGTATTTGTTGTTGAGGACTGTTGTTAACATTTGCTGGACGGGCGGTTGTTAACTTTGAAAGAAAATTAAATAACAGTCCCCAACAACACAGACAAACGAGTTGGGCAACCACAACACCACCATGAAAGCCGATTGTTAGTTAAACATTAGCTCACAGTGTGAAGTAAGGCTACACCGATACTGGATCAGTATCATCAACTTTTTCTGAAATATCGATAACTCCTACAATCGTTCAAGATAATAACACGGTTTGCGTCGTTTGCTCAGGACATCACGGAGCGTCTTCTTAGCTATCTGTTTACTGTCGTTTACTATTTAAAATTTTTTAAATTTTAATAATTATTGAAATTTTAACTTTAGGGAAAATTAAATTACACCACTGATAAAAAATTAGGGAATACATTTTTTAATATCGGTACCGGTATCGGCAAAATTCTTAAATCTAGATTCATTGGTATCGATATTGAATCGGTAAAGTTGTTATTAGTGCAGCATTAGTGACTTTTGGAAAAGCTTAAGCATGACTTCATTGATATCTCCAATCCAAAGTAAATCAGGCCACTCCATTTCTCACTCAGTTAAGACAGGCCCAGAGCTGCACATGGGAATATAATTGAGTAAATTCACATGCACTGTTACATGTGTGGATTTTTCTGATGAGAAAAGATCTTCGAAGTTAACATAATTGGCACTATTAAAGCGTTGTTAATTAGGATTTGTTCCCATGGACCAGCCTCATTACCTTCAACTGTTTCATCTTCATCAGTCTCGTAATCTTCATCAATAGCAATCTCCTCTGGATTGGCTGTTCGACTCATCTCGGCCAGCTGCTGTTCTTCAGTCTGGCTTGAACCTCTGCAAATCAAAATATCCATTTGATCAGAAAACAATTGTTCTAACCAATGAGCTACAAGTAGGAATTGACGTAAACTTTAAAACTTACCTGACAAATAAGACTTCCTTGCCAGTCCGCGGAGGATCATTGCGAGCCTCGTGAACAAGTTGTGCCACTTTAGCTTCCAGCAAACGCATGTCGTCCTTTAATCCTGGTGCCAAATCTGAAATGGTGCCAGTTGTTTGCGAAGATGCAGCCAACATCTGAGCTGACATGAAGTTCACCTACGTATAAAAAAAAGGCATGACATTTCATGGATAATATCTCAAATGCACGAAATATGAAAGTATTTTTGAAACACGAAAAATTTTGCTCCACTATAGTCGTAAGGGATCTGTGTTTGCAAAATATTAAGATTCCGAGCCAAGAGGAAAAAGATAATTTTATCCCTCCTTGGGGCAAATTCCAACTCTTTGATCCCTAGTGTTAACAACGTAAAAGATGGGGATCTTTGGCATTAACATATTTTATTATTTAATCAAGAAGAAAAACTAACCTGAGTGTTGTATGTAGCTTGGACGCTTCGTTTTATCCGTAACATTTCTCTCATTGTATCTTCATTACCATGGCGTATTTCAAATTCCTTCCAGGTTTGCCAGAAGTCACTCGTTGTCTGTAACAAACAGTTTTCATTTAGGTTTCATCCAAGTTGGTCACAAAATAAATATTTAGAACATTTATCTTACTCTAGGGTCACACATCTGTGAACAATGTGCATAGATGGCACGAGCGCGGTCAACTTCTCCTAGCTTGCGCTCCATGTCTGCAAACCTAAGGCACATCTCTCTGGAACGAACAACCAAATGATAAAATAAATATTGAACAAAAAATAAGATTAATTATTCGATCTTGCTTTCATTTTTTCACAGAAATGAAACAAAATGCACTGAACTAACCGTGCATGATTGTCGGGCAGCATTTCAATCGCTTTTTCATAGATTTCTCGTGTGTTTGTGATACCATAGATTTCTGCAGCTTTTCTTATGTAGATGTTAAACATCTGGAAAAATTTTACAAATGCAATAATTTAATGGTAGACTTTTTT
>JAHWFP010209292.1:17998-33032 GCA_023313725.1 Lithobius niger | reverse complement strand
TACCATGCTCAAGTCAGAACCATCACTGTCAGATGACTCCTGGTTATTGATGGGTAAAATATGAATGTAGTGAGGGTGACACGAGCTTCTCCTTGGATATCTCTACCATGTTCAAATCAGAACCATCACTGTCAGATTACTCCTGGGTATTGATAGATGAAATAGGAATGGAGTCAGGCTGACATAATCTTCTGCTTTGGATCGCTCTTTCATGCTCGAAACAGAACCATCGCAGTCAGATGACCCCTGCTCATAGCGCAAATCATGTCCTGAGCTGTCTCATGGGAGAAGTGAATAGAATAGGAAAAATTAGATGGAATAAAAAGTGGCCTGCATATGTAATTGAATGCATGAAAAATTGCTCAGTAATTAGATTGGAACAAAGTCCTATTTAGTGAATTCGATGAGGGCAAACAAAAGCTTGATAAATTGGAAGTGGTCGGGCAGGATTTTAGACTCAATAAATTGGAAATAGGTGGGGGGGGGGGGAAAGAGGAGGTTCTATAAACTGAAGGGGGAAAATAGCTCTGTTAAGCTGGAGGAGGGAGAAGCCTCGGCAAATTTGATGGGAGCAAAATACCACTGGGTAAATTTCATGGTAAAAAAATTATTTTGGATACAGAGGGAAGGGAAACCTTAGTAAACTTTATGGTGGTGAAATACCACCTGGTAAATGAGATAATCGGAAACAAGCCATTAGCCAAAACCATACACTAGAATTAGATAGTGCAGTGAGCTACCTTTAAGCACTTACGTTTCATTCAAGTAAAGTGATCCGGATTTGAACCGGCATACCATTCCATCACCAGAGCGCTGCCACACCGCCATTACCGATATGACTACTTGTCCACTGGCATAAAGATAATTTACTGAAACCAATATTAAGGTCACAGCTATATGCCAGTGGACAAATGATCACATCGCTAAAGGCAGTATGGCAATGATCTGGTGTTGAACTGGTTCGCCAGTTCGCATCCGGATCAAGTCACTTGAATGAAATCAAAGTGCATAAAGGTGGCTTACCTCTACTACGACAGTATTGTGTATATGAATTTCGCCGACGTCTTGTGTATATGAATTTTATTTACAGCTGTTTAATCTATTGGTGAATTAGATAGGGGCAGTAAAGGACAGAATGATAAGTGTAAAGGATAGGGGCAGAATAGACGGTAAAGGTTGGGGTGAATACCTAGCTGGCTGCACGTCCCCCCCGCCCTTCCCTCTGCTCCCACATAAAAAAATTTCCGAGCTCCGGCACTCGTGATGCGAAGCAGTGGAACGACACTACTCATCCTGTGTGCTATTGAAGGCACTATCCAGGAATGGCACAGGTCAATGTGTAGTACAGTGACAACCCGGACCACTGCACTGTGGATGAGGTTTTCGCTAATGACCTCGCTGTCGCCATGCCATAAAGCCTCTATCCCCTCCAACCTTATCCAGTGCTGGTGACCGTTCCACATTCGGTCCGTCTGCGCTATAACTTTTCCCTTACTGAACGGCACCTGTTCACCATTTCAACAGCGTTGCCCATATTCTAAACACAGCATCCACGTTCCAGATTCTCCGTCATCCAATAGGCTGATGTGGGTCACGTGATCTCGTTTTATTCGTGAAGTTCGCGGCACTGCTGCGAAGGGTTGTTCCTTTTTTGAATTTACCGCTATTTTCTTTATATCGCTCGAAGATTCTACGGTGCTGCATATATGTTGAAAAGGTGAAATGGCACCTTTAAGCGTGAGCAACTGAGCATTTACAATTGTGAATAGGTCAAGTAACACGCGCGTTTTGGTGTTTTCTAGCGTCAAGCGAATATCGGCTTTATGTGGATTTTCCAGTATGATGCGATGGCCACGTGCTTAGTTGATGCATGCCGGGATAGGAAAATGATAGCATAAACGGATTCCATAATCACCGCAAGAAAGGAAAACTTGGTGTGTTAAAACGTTGAATGCTAAAAAAATAGGGCCAAACGTCTTAACTCGCCCGTTTGGTATCGAATCTTGCCGTTGAGAAGTGTAACAGTGTGTAATAGCACAGTTGGATCGACTGTTGCACGCTAAGTGAAGTGTTGCTTCTCACTGTTTTGGATTTGTAAACGTGCCGTCACTGAATTGCACAAACCCCTTTGCAAAGTCAAAAAACATTACTCAACGTTATTGCATGAAGTCGGTATACAAAAATCTGTAAGTTGTGGCAGGACAGCTGAAGGAATACGACTGTTGCTTGAGAAAATCTTATCGTGAGAACAGTTAGTTCACGAAATTGTGAACGTACACTATGTTCTTGATGAAGTTTACCAGAAGATTAATAGCTGAACTCTTAAAACTGAAGAACGTTTTTATTGTGTGCGCGGCGTATCTTGAGTCCTGGAAGTATTTTACGAGCAACTACGTCTTCCTGGAGGAGGCGGCTTTAATCGACGGCCGACATTGTTTTTGTAACCATCTTGGATATCAACAAGGCACTCTGCTGCCAAAAACGTACAATCGATTAACTGTGTTCGTTCTGCGGCGAACTCAAGATAGGCCGCGCACACTTTAAAGATGAGTATCTTGGGGTTGGTTGGCAGGACGCCGTTACTACTATTCCATCGTTTGTTTTACGTACGTTGCTTCCTTTTGAGTGGGGGTTAACCCTCCTGAATGTTATTGGTGTTGTTGACCACTTACAGTCCGTCACTTGTTTGTTGATTGTCACCATCTTGATGGAGTTTGTCGCCGTTTCCGTCTTCCGTAAGACATCGGTTGGGCGATAAGTCTTTCTTCCTGTCCAAGATTTTTTAATTTTTGCAGGAGGTACAGATGTTAGATAAGATCTAGATTTGGGGGTTTGTGTAACATCTCTGTAATGTGGTGCGCAGTGGCAACCCAGACCAGTGCACTGTGACTGAGGGTGGCGCTAATGACCTAGCTGTCGACGTGCCATTAAACCTCAATCCCCCTTCCCGTACATAGGTTGTATTTTTTTAAACAGAATGGGAGGGGCGGCATAAAAAAAGTATTCTCCAACACAAGTCTCTTGTGATAAGGCCGGCTGGGAGTGCAACTACGGTTTTCACTTCACGGATTCACGCCAGTCGATTCGCCATCACCAGAATTTATTTTACCAAAGTGACGCTATGAGGGTAAAGTTCACGACCTGCACGAGAATTAGCAGGGAGCCAGGAGGCGAAACACATAATTTCTTCGTCAGTCGGCCTTTTTCGAAGGAGTGAGACTGCTTCCTCGCTTCAATTGGTAAAAATCGGGGTAAAAACAAGAGCCAAATCTCCCTACACTTGCAAATGTTTCTATCTTATGAGTGGTCAAAACAAGAACCTAACCCTAACTCTACTTGTTAATAAATGTTTCTGTCTTACGAGTGGTCAAAACAAGAGCCAAATCTCACTTTACTGACAAATGTTTTAATGTTATGAGTGGTAAAAACAAGAGCCAAATCTCCCTGTACTTATAAATGTTTCGATCGTATGAATGGTCAAAACAAGAACCAAATCCTCATTCTAATTGCTAATAAATGTTTCGATATTATAAGTGATAAAAACAAGAGCCAAATCTCACTTCAATGACAAATGTTTCTACATTTTGAGTGGTAAAAACAAGAGCCAAATCTCCCTTCACTTATAAATGTTTCCGTCTTATGAATGGTCAAAACAAGAACCTAATCCTAATCCTAATACCAAGTAAATAAATGTTTCGCTATTATAAGTGATCAAAACAAGAGATAAATCTCGCTTCAATGACAAATGATTCGATGTTATGAGTGGTAAAACCAAGAACCAAATCCTCATTCATACTTGCTAATAAATGTTTCGAT
Source organism: Lithobius niger (assembly GCA_023313725.1). Lineage (NCBI taxonomy): Eukaryota > Metazoa > Arthropoda > Chilopoda > Lithobiomorpha > Lithobiidae > Lithobius > Lithobius niger. The sequence continues at coordinate 29,216 of JAHWFP010209292.1, read as the reverse complement.
ATTATAAGTGATCAAAACAAGAGCCAAATCTCACTTCAATGACAAATGTTTCGACGTTATGAGTGGTAAAAACAACAGCCAAATCTCCCTGTACTTATAAATGTTTCGATCTTGTGAGTGGTCAAAACAAGAACCAAATCCTCATTCTACTTGCTAATAAATGTTTCGATATTTTAAGGGATCAAAACAAGAGCCAAATCTCGCATTACTGACAAATGTTTCGATGTTTTAATGAGTGGTAAAAACAAGAGCCAAATCTCACATTACTGACAAATGTTTCGATGTTTTAATGAGTGGTAAAAACAAGAGCCAAATCTCCCTGTACTTTTGTTTCGATCTTATGAGTGGTCAAAACAAGTATCAAATCTCACATTTGTAAATGAGGTTCGAGTATATTCCTCTCACAATTACACACTGCGAAATGTGAACTAAACGTTCAAAATTTTAGATTTAATAAGTCGATAATGATATGCAGAAAAGAACGGTATAAATAAGTTTTGTAAGAAAAAGTGACTTTTTATGAACAAATAAAGCACATGAATAATAAATAGTTATATCTCGTAAGTCCTGCACCAGGTAGGTCTATATGGTATAGGCCTATACAGTGTAGGCCTATACGATGTACGCCTACACAACATAAGGCCTTAAGGTGTGCAAATCGGCAAACTATAGTGTAGTATAGGAGGCCTATGCCCTAGTGGGTGTAGTATAGGCCTATGCCATAGTGCAACAAACAAAAAAGCTGGCAAGCGTTGCAAATAAAACACACGCAGCGATTAGGGAGAAGAAACGTCCTATTCACAAGCAAACTAATGCTGTCATTGACTCCGTCAAATTTGTTGACTTGACAACGACGTGTTTCCCTCCCCCCCCCCCTCTCCTGAATAAAATTTTTATTTGCGGTGCCTTTGATGTTTTTTTAAATTACATTCACAAGCAAATATTTTGTGAGTGCGAACAAAAGTTAGGGAAGGTTTTTCTTGCTCTTGATATTTTTTTGTTCGTCGGTTTTAAGTAAATATTTATTCATACGTGAAATGCTGTCCTTATGCCACAAGCTTGTCGTACTCTTTTCCAGATTCGTGGACGAGTCGAACGAACAATGTGAGTGCCGATGGTGGTGAAACGACGGCAACAATTTTAAACCTGAACCCAGCCACTCAATATGACGTCAGGGTTCGAGCAGAGAATGCTGTTGGAATCAGCAACGCAAGTCAACCGTTGAAAGTGACCACAGAAGAAGAAAGTAAGAACGTAATTTCTACTATATCATTATTTATTGATTTATATATTTTTAATTTATTTAAGTAGGAACGAACCCCTGGTTGGCTTGAAGGGAGTTGCTGCAGCAAAATTCTCATGCAATAAAGTTTTTTTTTTTTTTTTGTGGAATGTTAAATGTCAGTTAATTTCGCCCACTCTTTTACTAAGCTATATATGTAATATGCTTAAGGTGGGATGCACACAACAAACTCATCATGCACGGAGCAAGCGCAAAGCGACCAAACCGGGTGCGGTGGGGGGGGGGTTGAAACAAAGGGATCTGCAGGGGTGTGGGGGGACTGGGGTACAAGAGGGACCGCTGGGGGGAATCTGATCACACAACGGGAGAATGTTTATTGTTGGGGGAATCAGATCACAGAATGGAGGAATGTTGGTGGGGGGGGGGGGTGTTCAGGGAACCAGCTGCACAACATACTCCGGGGCACAGCGTTAAAAAAAACATTGACACATCACACACTGCTATTTTCCTTTCCTTTTAATAAAATAACGTTAAAAGTACGTCAAATTTGGGAAAACATTTGGTCGGGCCGTATAATTTTTTTTTTCGTAAACAGTTCAGCAAAAATCGTTACGTGGCTCTCCATGCAGCCCAGCACCGTACAGAAAAAAACCCGTTTAATCCGACTTAAGTCACCTAACCTAACCTAACTTCACTACAACAACAACAGATGAGCAAAAAAGTCAATTTACACTAGTGAGTGCTAAGTAACTAAGTTTCGTAGCGAGATCCGGTCCGCCTGCATGAACTGTTTACAAAATAAAATATGCGGTCGGGCCTCACCATAAACACAAAGCTGGATTCTCCTCCCATCACTTAGGCAGTTCGTATGGCAGTTCTTTTGGCACTTACGGCAGATCCTCCCCTCCCGCATTATGTCTATACTGTGGCTGTTAATCAACAGGATTAATTTTAAACCTAAAGAAGTCTGGTAAGGAAAAAAACAAACATCTGTGAACTCTAACTGGGGAACGGGTAGAGGTTGGAATTAGGTAGGTGGGTATGATGGGGTGGGGGAGAGAGGAAACTGTTGTACATCCTAGGTAATTGAATACCCGGCTCCTAAGGCGACCTTTTTCTTTCATGTACACCTTTGTGCATAAAAATGATCGCTTTCGTTAAATTGGGGCTATAAACAATGCCATTCAATAATGCCACTCTTTGGTATCAACATTGGAGAATTTCTTCCACCTTCAGTGACGTACGTTTTTATTTACAACAATAAAAAAGTTTGCATTGTTGCCGGGCTACTTGAACCTCGATAAACTATCATCATTTTTTATACCCATGTACAGAGGGTTGCGAAAAGTTTGGTCTCCTAACAATGATCAAATACAACAATTAAGAGATGCGGTATTGTTGTGTTCCATTGCAATGAATTGAACACAACAATGTGGTATTTCTTGATTATTGTATTTGATCATTGTTAGCAGATCAAACTTTTGGCTCCTCTCTGTACATAAAATTCACTGTTGTGTAGACATATAGGCACAAAGTATTCTGATGTAATACATTTGGCTCTGATGTTGGTACAATTTAATTTTTACGTACACATATTTTTTTTTTGATTTCGCATAGATAAATATTTATTAGGCGTAAATGCAATTTAATTTCATAGTTTCACGTACAAAATTTAATTTCACGAACGTATAATTTTTTTTAATTTCGTGTACATTTTCTTTTTGCTTTGAGTTGGTAGATTTTCGCTGCTACAGTGGTACTTCCGGCGATAAGAACAAGTCAGCCTGTGAGGCATGTTGCCGGCCTGACGCTCTTTTCATAGTACGTTGATGAGGTAAGCTCGTCCTCGACATGTCAATTTACTAAATAATTAAATAGGGCTGTTGCTACCAATATTAGTATTATAATTACTGTTTATGAGGCATTTACAATTGACGTCTTGGCTTCTAAAGGACGTAATCATTCACACACTTATGAAGTTTCGTTTCCTCCACAGGGAGTCTGCACTGAACAACAGAAACAGATACTGCAATATTAATAATGGTAACAACAGTCCCAGTTATTTCGTTAACGATTACGATTTCTAATTTTCCATCATCAATGTTGCGTAAATGCGCATCAGGCATTGCGCACAGGCATAGCGCACTGGCTTACTTGATCTTTCACCGGAAGTACCACTGTAGCAGCGAAAATCGATCTCCCGTAAGCAAAAAATATATATACGCGAAATCAACAATTTATGTGTCCGTGAAAGAAAATATGTTTACGTGAGAGCCAAACGTATTATATTGCACATCTGTGTATTCAACAGTGTTTTTATGCACTCGAAAGAAAACACATGTACCAATTCTTTTTTTCTGTGTGGCGCGCATGGCAGCTCATACAGTTGAATCAGTACTACCAGTGGACGAGTTAAAAAAAAGGTACGTTTTATTAAAAATATATGTGCATAAAATTAAATTATATTTAGGCGAAATCAAAAAAAATATATGTACGTGATAAAAAAAAATTATATACTGATGCATTATTCTTTGTGGACCATACGGCGCCTCATATGGTTGAACCAGTGCTGCCAGTGGACGGGGTAAAAAGTACGATTTATTTATTTATTTATTTCAATCATAACGATATGAAAGTTTGTTTTCAGCCTCCTTACGGAGTTATCAAAAGTAAAATAAAATTCTCCAAACTGAAACGGAAGTATGGGATCTATCGTTGCCACCCCTCCACCATGTAACTTTCACTACTTAAAAATAAAATGTAAGCATTAATCGATTTCTTACTTTTAAAATACCACGTTAAAAGCGGTCAAAAATTGCAAAGAAATATTATTTCCCCCTTTAACCTTGGTTTTGTTGGCCTGGAAAATGGAGGAATTTGGGCTTTTCCCTATTTTTCTAATAAATAATAGGGATGGTTTTCAGAAAAACAAAAAATTTCTTAAATGTATTTTTTTTAATTTATATTTATATTTTTTGCGTCTACGAATACCAAGTAGGACTAGGCCCAAATTAATTTTAAACTGATGAAATTTACATTTCTTCACATTACCCGGCCAATTGTCTCATAAAGTGGATTTGTAGGGCAGTGTGGAAAACTTAAATATTTAATAATAATAATAAATGAAGCCTTGTGAGGATACACAATACACTAGTCTGAGAAAAAAAAGAAAAGACAACTGCCCCGACTGGGACTCGAACCAATGAATAATAAGTTTCTGTAAGAAAAGCAGAGCGTTTGGAAAGGGTCATTGTAAGAGGCCGCTAACCGCCAACCCCAAAAGTCACAAGAACACCCCAAAAAAAGATAAAATTTACAATCATTAACACCCGAAGGAATGCCGTAAAACAGCAACACACACTCTGAGCAGGTAAATCAAATCGCAAACTATGGACGAGCCAAAAAAGCTGAAAAACAACGTGTTTAGCATCCTACTGAATGCACCCAATGGGGGGGGGGGATTGAGGCTTAATGGCGCGTCGACAACTTGGTCATTAGCGACAACCTCAGTCACAGTGCAGTGGTCCGGGTTGCCACTGCACCACACATTACAGAGATGGTATTCAAACCCCTAATCTAAATCTTGTCATACATCTGTACCTCCTGCAAAAATTGAAAAACACCGGACAGGAGAACAGACTTATCGCCCAACTGACGCGCAATGTCATGCGGACCCAATGGTCGAGACAATCTCGGCACTCAATGAGTTTCAAGCGGGAACTACTCTAACCCCCCAAAAAAGAATTTTTTTTACAATTTAAACGGTATTTGGGAATATTTAATTTAAACTGGTGACTCCGTGTCCTAGTACGATTGCTCAGGTCGGAGCAGAGGGAGAGCTATAGTTTGTTCCACATTATGTTTTCAGAAAACTGACTGGATGACGACTCGTTTCCTTGCACTAGAGTGCAAAAACATGTGGATATCACATTTGTACGTTCAACAAAGTTACTGTTAGAGTTTATGAATGAGATGTTTACGGATTATTTGCACTCGTAGTGGAAGAAAACGTGGCGTCATACAGTCAGTTTTCTGAAAGCATAATATGGAACAAAGTATAGCGGTAGTTTATCATGAATGATCAAGTAGGTTAGTTTGAGATCCGCCTTAATCTGTGTAATTCGAGTGACTCAAGCTTTAAAACTTTTAGTTGCTGAGCGTAGGTTAAGGTCAGCATACCTGGTAATGACTTAGTATATCGCCTCTGTTTCGCCGGCATACTTCATTTTTTGGTAGAATGATTAAGGATGCCGAAAACCAACTTTTCCGACATCTTTACCAGATGGCGGATTTGAATAAGCAAACTGTAAAAAAGGGGACAAAGAAAAATTAGAGAGATTATATATCGGGGATTTAAGAATTGGGATTCAGATGGAGGGTGATCTCTGCGAAATTTCTGGGTCTCCACTTTACGGTATACTTCTAACCATGTTTCTAACCGCGCTATTAAGCCTCATCTCCCCGCCCCCGGGGGGTTTTTTATTGAATTATCGTGATGTTTTACAGAATTTACTTTTACACCTGAATCAATTCTGTAACTTTAGTTTTTACATTTGATCTGAGAAGAGCATTGTCAATGCGCCGTACATCATCGATTTTGTTGTTGCTTTTATGTTCTTGACATTATTTTTATGAAATTCTGAATTTTAAACTACTGCGTTCTTCGAATTTGAAGTCAATCTTTCGTCTTAATATTTATGTTTTACGCACACCTCCATATCATGTTTTCCTATCTCACTATTTAATAGCGGTTTTACCGTTTTACTATTATAACAGCCGGTTTACCGTTTTGCTATATAGGGTGTCCCAAAGCCCCTTGCACGTCATCAAAAGGCTTACAGTCTTGAAATTACACACTTGACCTACAGGACCAACTTCTTTCCCTGGCATGGGAGGACACGACATGAGCATGCAAAGGGGTGCCCTGTCCCCTCTCCCCCACATGTAAATTTTATTTCTGTTCCTTTTTTAGAAATATAATTATGGTCCTAATCAGGCAGAGAAATGTGCGCATGGCATAACCCAAACAATTGGCGAAAACAACATGTAAATTGGAAAACCGTGTGCGTTTTACACCACCCTTAATTTATATTTCTCTATTACCTCAGGTGAGAACTTTCCTGCAGAGAACTAGCACATGCTAGGAAAGCCATCATTTGGGGTTAAACGAGATCCCCGAAAAATAGGACCCACAGCAGTAACCCATTGGTACAAGGCCACACTAAATCTCGTAGAAGCATGGTGTTTAATATTTATTGTGGCCCTATCCCCCCCCCCCCGCCCCAGCACCGCGAAAAGGTTATCTTTTTTGAACGCCGTTTTTTTTTTGTAAAAACAGTAAAAGTAAAAAGATTGTATTTTATTTAAAATAGTGCCTTATTTGATTATTCCCGTGACCATGAGGCCCCCTGAGGCCCTTTTCGGTTTGTGGCCCGGTGCTTCAGTGGTCAAAGCACCCCACCCCCCCCCCCCCCTTAATCCGGGCCTGGAAGGGAACCGTGGTAAACTTAAAACCGACTCGTTGGAGCCCATTCCCCCTTCCCAGACTGGTTCAGCGGCTGCGTAAACATAACCACCATCAGGTACAATTGCGCGTGTACGTTTGGTGCGAAATCCTAGACAACGCGGTCATTGGTCCCGTTTTCTATGATGGTACTCTTAACCGGGTAGTTCGATTGCAAGCTCGACTAAACTGCCCCATTGGGTTTCTTTGTTTAGGGATGCATGAAATCCAAAGAGTACGACACTCCACCTTTGAATTGTATCAGATGCGCACGTATTTTAATTTTCGGTCGAGTTATTCGGGTCTTTGTCACCTAAAAAGCAATGAAAATACCCTGTTCAATACGATTTTACTCATTATGAGTAAAATGGTCCCGAGTTCTCATACTAAAAAAAAAAAAATGATAAAAACACACCAAAACCAGGGAGCAAAGCCCACACACTGCAATCGTCCATCTGTCATGTTGGAAACGAACCAGCGCTGCCACAATCAGATTCGCTGAAAAGGCAAATCTTTAAACCAAATTTCAAATTGTCTATTTTTCCATTTCGTTAAGTGTTCATGATTCGGACACATTTGCTAAAATTGTATTCTTCTAACTTGACTCTCATCTTCTCGTGGGCTACTGCACTGTGACTGAGGTTGGCGCTAATGACCTTGCTGTCAACACGCCACTAAACCTCATTTCCCCTCGTCAACTGGCGCTTTGTCCAATAACAGTGGTGGTAGCCACTTCAATGATGTGGTGGATATTGGTAACCGCGTAAGCTGAGTTAGACTTGGCAATGCTCCCCACCCCTCCCCCCCCCACCTATGACCGAGCACTCAGTATAATTTTAGAAAATTGTTTACAACTCACCAAAAAGGAAAACGTTATCAGCTAAGAAGTTTAAGAAACTGCACCCATGATAGAATTACTAAATCTTTTAAACTTTAACCTGCAACTAGCTCAACTCGGATCACGTTGCCTCATACAGGTATTCTTTTTCAGTACGCCGACTTTTTTGATAACATGTTTTCGTTTTTAAGTTATCAGGCTCGGTGTGGCTCTAGACTCCCAGCCTGCACTATCACAATCTATAAAACAGCGTTATCCGACGTACGCAGCAACATGATTTTGCTTTTAAATCATCAAATGTCATGAGTTCAATTCCGTGTAGGAAAGATGCTCCACGAAAAGCTCACAAAGGGGGGAAAAAAAAGTAATAATATATAATTTACATTGCAAGTTCCCCGCAGTTGGTTGTTTTTAAGGTGAAATAAAAATCTTGGGACTGCGTGCAGCTTAGTAGTTGGGGGTAAGTTCAATGATTCATCTTTGTAATGCAAGCAGTGCTGGACGCAAATAAACGCAACAGCTTTCCTCTTGTAAACAAATTAAAGAGCAATAAAAGCAACGTTAGGTATTTGCATTCTAAGATATTAAATAAACGTACGTAAAATCGCTGTGAGTTATGCAAAAGAAGGAGAAAAACAAAACCAAAACACCGAAAATCATACACTAGAAATAACGTTTACAGCAAGCCATCTTTATGCAATTACGTTTCGTCGGAGTGGCATGACCCGGATTCGAACTGGCAGCCGAGTCCGTTCCCAAACAGAGAACATAATGCTTTAATGGATTTTATCAAAATGCCCACTCCTAGCTGAATGACACCGTTAACAAAAAAACAGTAACAATAAACGAACGCCATGTGTAACCAATAAGGCAATGAATGGAAAGAAGGAAAGGAAGGGTACGTCAACCCAATGGTTATTTGCACCCATTCTTTGACAAATTGTGCCTAATTTAGGCGAACAATACGTAGAACTACAGCTGATAAGGAGTACTCTATTTGAAAAGTACAGAGGAGTGAAATGGATGACAAGACGGTGGGAAGCAGATGCAGGGATAGCTAAAAAGCCACACAAAATACAGCTAAAGAGTCGCAGAGAATGAACGTCATGGAAAATGTTATTCTGGCAGACGTTTATTTAACTAAAACAAAGGTGACCGACAAAGGTGACCGACAAAAACTAGCTAAAGTAGGCTATAGGTTATCTCTTTAAAGAACGTCATTATAAGCAAACACGTCAAGTGTGCCGTAAAAAAATAGGGTTAGAACAGAATAGAAGTTGTCGGCAAGAAAGCTCAGAGCTTTTTGAAGGCCCAAGTGGCAGATGTAAGTGGAAGATACCACCATCAGGATAATTGTTTTTTGCATCATGAGGGAGGAAACCGGAGTACCCGGAGGAAATCCTCGGCAACAGGCGGGAAACAACCAGAGAAAAACCCCGTACATATACACTTCCCTTCACCATGATCGAACCCAGGTCTGGAAAGACGCCACAGATGTATGTATAGCTGGAACCAAGACGCCAATCGAATCTAACGCCACAGCGCTTGCAGCTGCCCGTGCGCCCTTAAGGTAACGAAGTTTCACTTATTAAAATGTACATGGTTACAAATTTAAATATAAATAATCAAATGTACGATTGAGAAAATTGTAACTGTTTAAGTGCTATTGTGCTTTATGAGCCAAAATAACATTGTAAATCCCAACAGAACTTAAACAGATGCATTTTTCTCAATTGTATAGTTGATTATTTAAATTAAAAATCATCAATTTTTATCCGTGTTCATTTTAACAAGTGAAAATTCAATCATAAATCCCCCCCTTTTTTACGGCACACTTGACGTTTTTGTTTGTAATCCGTGTATCCGTGTAAGTTTATATCCGTTTACATTTTAACAAGCAAAGTGAAACTTAAATTATATGAACCCTTTTTTGTCTGGCACATTTTTGTAATCCATGTACCTTTTTTTATAAATTAATTTTATAAATAATAAATAAACTAATAAACTGATATTATTAATAAACTAATTCGTAATAAGGATACGGATTCTTCTTCACGTTTTATCAGGGGGAGGGGATGTCTCCCAGCATTGTAGCATATTTTTATTCTTCACTGTATGCCTTGTGGCTGGCGTTTGCTGATTGGCATTGTTCCCTAAAAATAATAGGTCCTGGTCCCGTAACTCCTGGATGGCTCGCACTTATTGGAAAAGTGGTCTCTTTAAGGATAAAGGACAACGACATTTCTGGCTTAGATCATATTTCATATTTAAGGTAGCTGCGGTAGCATTTGCTGAAAGGGTGGCAGAACACCAAGAAAAAAAAATGAACACCTGTCAAATTTACGTGTGGTTCCCTAAATTCATACCCTTGCACAGAATTATATAATTTTTGGTATAAATCTACTTTCCATACCTACTATCTGGCCAAGTTTGGTTGAAAAATATTGAGTAGGAATATTACTATACCGTAAATCCTCTGTTTGTGACTGGGTCCTCAATTGTAGCCGGTTTCTATTTGTAGCTGGGTGTTTTGTCAATCAAGAATTAGTAGTAGCCAGTCTCTAGTTGTAGCAAGGTCTCTAATTGTAGCCGGGTCAAAATGGCTTAATTTTGAGAAAATTCTATAAAAGAGCATGTCCGCGTCACGTGTTAGACACGTGTTGTACATGTACTGGTACTAGTGTTGGGCGGTGTACCGCGGTACCAAAAATGCAACGGTACCAAATACCGTGCGTTGTTAAAATACCGGTATTGTTTTAATATGAAAAAAGGCGCTAAAATTATAACAAAAGTTCAGTCAGTCCTTATGTAGTAGGGCTCAAAGCAGTGTAATAATCAGTTAAAGATCAACAATGGTAAAATTGGAATTCTAAACAATGCACAAAAGTGGAGCCAGATTTGTGTAACTTTGATGCTACAGCCAGTGTATCAGGGACGTGCACACGGGGGGGCCTCAAGTCCCTGCCCTCATGGCAAAGTGACCCTTTTTTTCTGAAAAGATGCCCTTTTTATGGGAGCGGTGGTGTAAAAGAGCCTAAAAAACGCAAAAAAAAGACAATAACTGCTATGAAAGTGGTGCAAAGAGGCGCAGAAATGGTTAAAATCCCACAAAAAGGGGGTGAAAAGAGGAATGAGCAATTTTTCTCCATGCCAAATTTTTCTGAGCAATTTTTACCCATGAACTGAGGCGGACAGACGCACCGATAATCGCCTATTAAATCCTCGCACACACCATTATTGATACAAGGATTGAGCTGGCAATCATTTATGTTAATTTCACAGTGTTCCAGTAAACCCTGGACGGCACATGCAGCAAACACCTGTAGAAGTGTAGAACACAAAAAAAAAGCCCCCAAAAAAGTAAGTTTGCCCCTGCCCTCTCGGGGGCCTGAGCACGTCGCTGAGAAAAGTAAAATTGAGATCAACGTTCAGTAGCCTATACTTGGCGATTCTTTTTTTGTGTGTAGTTTTTTGGAGGGGGGAAGGGCCTATGTAAATGAAATTGATGATTCCATTTCCAACCTTAATTAGTTTGATTAGGCTACTTAAAAAAATACCGTTGGTACCGAAGGAAGTACCACCAAATTTTAAGAGCCGTTAAATACCGAGTACCGCGGTACCTAGGCTGGTACCA
>JAHWFP010209292.1:0-13739 GCA_023313725.1 Lithobius niger | reverse complement strand
GTCAAAAATGTGACGTCACACTTTTGTATTTATATCTACCTTTATTATTTGTGCGAGAAAAATTGTCATACTCAAACTGCACACAAATGATGTGCACAGGTGTAAGAAAAGTTAAAGGGCTGTTAAAATGGTTCTGAGTGAAAAACTGTCGCCATTCTTGAAAATGAAGTGGTACACAGAGGAGCTCTCATTCTGAATGTTAAGTTGGGAAAGGCATGAATTGAACATTTCCTCTTTTGAAGTGCGTGACAGAGCCTCAGTACATTCCTACACTGAACAGCTGCCTATAGACAATTCTAACAACGCTTTCTGCAAGTATGCGTTGCTCAGAAGTCACCATGAGATGTCGTAGACATCTTGGGCTTAATTTTTGAGTCATGGTTGCTCTAGAGTATTGGCTGGATCTTAAGAGAATAAACAAAGGCTTATACGACTAGGTTGTATAATATTGCCGTTGAAACCAATGATGATACGGCTGATTTGTACTGTTGCTGCTTTCTGTAGTAAAGGCGAAAAGAATGCCACACTTTTCTCAGGGGGGGTTGAGATCGGGCTTACATACTTTTTAAGGGGGTATGACTACATGTGACAAAATGTGACATGGGGAAGGAGGGACGGGGTCTAAATTGTCCAAAAATAGCGTAACATACTTTATGAACGATCCCTAATATGACAATGCACGTGAGGTAGGTGTGAATGGACGACAAGGGTTTCCAAATTAATTCTTGAACGAAGTTTTTTTTTTGTCACTAACGAGGACGGCTGTTTCCTCCAAGTTTGTTGTGTGCCCTGTGTTTATCCGATCTGGAGAGCGTTCCGTTGAAATTCAATATGGGATAAAGATGCGACAGAGTGACGATCGGTGGTAGTGGATGGAATAATGGCGTACAGACGATAGTGGGGGCCTAAGACAGATTTCCTAAGTACGTTGATGATTATTAGTTCAGGATTACATTGATAGAGTAAAGCTCGCATATTTAAAGGCGCGTTTACGCAACGAGGTAACGTTATTAGTTAGTCAACAGTTATTTATTTACGTTAGTTTCAAATTTCTACCAAAGCATAAATAACAACATGGAAAAAGAACAAAGTGCAACGGTAATTTTAAACATTGCTACTACATTGTTGTCGTTTCACACTGTTTCCAAAATTTGCTTTTCTCGCACAAAGAACAGCTTCTGGCCGTGATCAGACGACTCTAGAATAAATAGCTGCTCGCAGCGAGAATTCAAAATCCAACATGGCGTCCATTTAAGGGTTATCGTACCGAAAATAAACCATCGAATGCTGGCATTCAGAATTCAGTCTGCCGTCGTGTACTGCAGCAAAATTTGTTTTCTTGTTGTCACGAATCGACAATGCCATGCCGCAGGCATCGTAATTCGTGTCGCGAGGCTCGTGGAGAAGATGTATGCATGCGTTGTTGCCATGTTTACTACGTATGGACAACCAGAGAGCCACCTGTTCCGGTAAAAGCGAGAAGCAGCCAGCAGATTAAGTATTAATCAAGTAAAAGCTAATAAGCGAGAAAATTGCCGTTGCGTAAAACCCGCCCTATCAGAAGTTATCTGGCTAATCGCCGCTAGCTAATAATAAATTAATTAATAGGCATGATGTAACTTACGTTGAAGCGAAGGGATAAATTTAGCGCAAATTCTTGTTGGTTACACCGATATATAACCGGCTTCCTCTGGCTGGAATCGTGGATGGAATGCTACGGCAAGGCAATAGCAATCAAAGGTAATGACTGGTAAAGGCATTACCAGTATGCCTTACGCATTAAATAAAACTGTACTACATAATGTAGAGATTTTTAAAGATCTTGGCATTTGTATCGGCAGTGATGGGAAGGTTTCAGCACATTGTAATTTTGTCGCTCGAAAGCAAAGATTAGTAGTTCTCACGCGATTGGACGATACCTTGCTTCGAGAGATCCTAAAACTCTTGTTTGGGCCTTTAAGGTTTTTGTGCGTCCACTATTGGAATACGCAGGTCATGCTTGGTCACCTTTTTTGGTCAAGGATATCCAACACATTGAATTGGTACAAAGAACCTTTACTACATACATGCCATGATTTTAGAAGCATTCTTATGTTGATCGCCTTCAACTTCTAAACTTAGATCTCTTGAAGTGCGTCAACTTAAGGCTGACTTGCATCTTACTGCCTCCATGGTGCACATGCACGCTGACATTGATGCTGATAATTTTTTTAATCTTTAGTCACAATCCCTATACTACGGGAAACTAATTTTAAATTGGATATCCAGCGAAGCTACAAGGAAGCATATAATCATTTATTTTTATAAACTGCGTGGTACCGGTTTAGAATTCCTTACCATCGATGCTTGTAGCGTCTTCATCCTTATCAAATTTTAGAAATGGTTTAAATAAGACATATTTTGTACATTTATGTGCTGTTATATATATATTACCAGCATCATGTTTTGTTTTGCCCGTGGTTGTTTCCCAGTTTGCGGCTGGTTTGACCCGAATGCGAAAAGCAATTTTTCTTCCTGTAATACTCGCCTTTTGCTTTTCCCATTGTTTGGTAGTTGTGACCTGAATGTTGACTGTGACTGGCAAATTTTCTTCATCATTCTAGACTTGAACCCTTCCCCACTTCCGTTCATCGTTGAACCATCTGTACCGTATGAAAAATGACTGTCCTTGGTGCACAAGTCATTTAAGACTTGCCAGTGAGATGAGACCGTGCAATTGTTAGTCGAGGGAACAATGTGCCAAATTCAACTTAATTTCAAGGCAACAACGTTCCAGTTTCAACTTCTGGCCAAAGAATTGACAGGCTTGCCCGTTTTCATTGTAGGGGTTCCCCTTCCGGGGGGCCGTCGTTGCTTCATTTCTGCTATGAGACTTTGGTTTATAATGTAAGATTTACTTTTATAATGAAAGATTTATCAGCTCGGCTTTGGTCCTTGACCTGTATTATAACTACGTATTCCTAACATTTCAGGACTTGGTAAGTGGAGGAAACACTCTGCCTTCCAGGTCCTTTGCAGTTTTCTTTAACCGTAAAAAGTAACTTACTTACATAATGTTTGTGTTCAAAAATGGTTTCTTTGGGGATACATGACAAGACATTGTTCTGCATCGAGATTCAATATAATACATCGAATAAAGACATTGTTTGCATAAAGACAAGGTACATCGCTTGGGGAGAGAGAATGAAGAAAAATATACAGTATCCAAGGCCCACTGGTGTATGAAAGATAAATGAGGTCTATTGCTCTGGACACAGCATTAAGTCCAACAAGACGTAGACCCGTTTTTAAGCATTGTTACGAGAGAGTGAACAATTTTTTTTAAGAATAAGCCATTAATATCACCTTTCTTTTGACACTGTCTAAACATCTTTTTAAAAATTAACCCATATACATTTGACGTTTATTTTCAGCCTTACTAAACAATTCTTTTAAAAATAAGCCATACATTTGATCTTTATTTTCAGCCTGACTATAAACAACATTTTAAGCTTTGTACTGTGATTTCTCGAAAGTCCCCCTACTGATACTCAGTTCTATAGAGCAGCGCCATGTGACATCATATTGGCTACAAGAGAGATAGCTATAAGGGGCACTAGATTAAAATGGAGGGTTAAACAACGGTACTTCTAGTCAAGGCAGAGCTTTGAGAGCAGATTTCATAGGCTTAAAAAAACGTTGTTTTCTCCAATCTCTTATGCTGCTAGATTGTAATTGGAAAATAAAGATTCCACTTCCTTAAAAATCGGCCAACGCGCAGTATAGGCCTAAGAAATCCACTCTTAACAGCATTGTCTTCAGTAAGACACCCTTCTTTTCCCCCTCCAGTGACCCTTGCATCTATCCCAGTTACTAACTACAGCTAACTCCAACTAACTGGGTTAGCTGCAAGGGGAAAAAAAAGGTCGTCTTACTGAAGCCAATGCTATTAGACTGTATTTCTTAATCCTATAACACGCCATTTTTGTTGTTGGAGAAAACAACGTTTTTTTAAGACTAAGAAACTCGCTCTCAAAGCACTGTCTTGACTAGAAATATCGTTGTTTTCTCTTAAATTTTAATCTAGTGCACCTTGTATAGCTACACCCCCCCCCCCCAGATGCTATACCGTAGCCAATATGACGTCACTTGCCGCTATTCTATAGAACTATTCAATTGCTGTTTTTTTAGTGGGGGCTTCCGAATTGTTGGTCAACGGGCCCTGATGTCCTGGTTGCTTCTGCGTGGTGTTTTGACTCGGGGCATGGTGGAACGTAGTCGCAGAATCTTCTTGGAGACTCATTCTTTATACCACTCCTGGAAATACATATTCTCTATAAGCTTCGTTTTGGAGTGGGGGACGAGCCGTATATTCAAAAGTTATTAGCGTAAACAAATTTAACGAGGGAACTTTATAGGAACGAGTTTCCAAATTCTTAACTTTGCAGCTATTTATGGCACATTTTATGTAGGAAACTGTTGTGGATTACATTCAGCCGCAACGCTAATGGGAAAGATCTTGGTTAACTCCAATTATTGTGGTTGTTTTCCGCGACTGCCAGCTTTGCAGAGCTTTTCATTTATAGGAGACATCGGGGAATTAGGCAAGTGTTGCGGTCGTATCGATGCCGACTAAAATGTTCTGTTAGGTATTCGTGTCCATGTAACACGCGTTTTGTGTGGCAGATATTTGTTAAGCTTTAGGGTTAAAGCTTAAAGGTTTAATTGTAACTTTACTGATTTCAAGGTGAGCACTGAGGTTGTTGTGAACGGGCAGATCCGTAGGAGGGGGGAGGGCCAAGGGGAATTCCCCAAGCGTCACCATGGCAATCTCGCCTCGACTCATCGAGTGAAAAAGTGACGGCGCGTTTACGCAACATCTGAAAGATAGAAATCATCTGTAATTCCAAAATGGCGGCGGTTTTAGTTCGGCCGGCTCGTAACGAAAACCGACAATAATGTAAGTTCAGAAGCGACTAGGAAAATTGTTTCGTCAGAAAGAATTATCATATTGTCACGGATTGTAAGACAGCAAGCATTTATCCAAACGATGTCGGATTTAGCTAATCCAGGTTGGGTTTGTTACCACGGCAACGGGACATTTGCAATCGCAATTAAATGCGAGCTGCGTGAATGCCAAATCGAGTTAGTTGCGTAAACGCATGCCAAAGCTGCTATGCTTTAAATTGTCAACTTGGTTTTTTAATTAATTTTTTTAAAATTAATCTGCAAAGGATGTATAATATCTTCCCCCTGATAAGTCTAAAATCAGTATATGAATGTGGCCAATACCGTCTCATTGGTTTCAAAATATTTTTTTTTCCCACACGAGGTTAGCAAAATGGGTTGCGGCCGAATTCGTATCTGGCATTATTTCACGGTCATGTGTGCATGGATTGCTATGTCAACGCAGCGGCAATGCAGCCTCGACGCACGTTAAAAAAAAAACGGATGGGTGTATCGGGTCTAAATGTTATTGTACAGCACTAAACTGGCATGGTAAGATTGTCGACTAAGGGCGCGTTTGCTCAGCGACTCGCCTTTGCATTCTCGCAGCTAGAACTCAATCGCGATGGCAAAGGTGACATTGCCATGGTAACAACGCTAAATGGATTAGCTAAATCCGCCATTGTTTGAGTAAAGACTTGCAGTCTTATAATCCGTGCCAATAATATAAAGAATTCCTCATGACGAAACAATTTTCCCAAACATTTCTGAACTCACGTTATTTGCTGTTTTCTTTGCGAGGCGGCAGACATAAAACCGCCGCCATGTTGGAATTTGAGGTGATTTCTAGCTTCTAGCTGCGAGAATGCAAAAGTGAGTGGTTGCGTAAACGTGCCCTTACAGAAGGTCGCTTGTTACTGTTTTCCCATCTGTTAACAATAAATCAAAGCAAGGCAATAAAACGGGTAGTGGCATTGTTGAGACCGACAAGCGGGGCCAACGAATCGGAAAAAAAATAGAAAAGACTTGCAACAAAACGAAGACGAACCCTAAAACCCGAACAGAAAAGAGCAAAACGAGAAGAAGAAAAGGCCAAAAGACGAAGTGCGTGGAGAAGGAAGGAAGGAAGAAGGGGATGTAAAGGATGGAGGAATGGATGGATTTTCTTGGCCGTCTTACACGCGGGATTCGAATCCAATTTCGCGTGACGGACACGTCAAGAGTTCAACAATGACCACATGATGGCCGCGGAGCAATCGAACAATGGTTTCTCCCGGGCACCGTGGTGTCTGCGGTACCAACTCGTCGTCAGTAAAGAATAACTCCAGATTTTCAAGTTTCCAGAGCCTTCTGATTGAATTCGAAGCTATCTTCTTTTATAGAGACCTGGAGACGAGCATGGCGCTGGAGGAAGAACGATTGATTCCTATTACTAAGACGCGTGTGTTACTCTACCTATATACCTACCGCCTTCTTGATTCCTATGGGGAGAAAGATAAAGAATGTGGCACAAGGGTGGACTACAATTCGTCTTCAGGTGATGGATATCAGCTTCTTTGGTTTTGGTGCGATCTGAGACAAGGACCTTAAAGGTGTCGACGGCGGTTAAGTGAATAAAACCGAAGTTGGTTTTGGTTTGTTGGAATGGGAATGTTTTACAAAATTCCGGTCGACTTTGCGTGAATGAAAGATTTCCCCACTACAGTGAGAAGTCCTTACAATTTAAACGACAATTCAGTCTACACGTTTACAACGCTTGTCTCGGGTCTCTTAATTCTCCTAAACCTGACGAATCATACAGGGTGTTCCAAAAGTCCCAGATAGGCTGAATAACTTTTGAACGGATGAGAATTGAAACTTGCACCTTTGGGGACACCGGTTGGGTTGAGAGTTCTATCTTTTGGCATAAGAGACATCGCAGTACCCTCACCTCTCATGGGGGCCCCAGGGGGCGCGCAACTCAGTAATTTCAAATGGGAAGGGGGGGGGAGGTCGATTAGCGCGTCACATTAAAGGCCTTAACGAGCTGAGAAAAATGGTGCAAAGAAACGTCGCAACGTTGCTCCAATCAAAAATGGCGACCCATCAAAGTTCGAAATAGCACTTTGCATTGGAAGCATTTACACCACTAGAAAACGATTCAGAGATGTTCACTACTTGACGGAATGTTAATATGACGTGCTACTCGACCCCCCTTCCCATTTGAAATTATTGAGTTGCCCCTGGGGCCCCCATGAGGGGGGGGGGGGGGGTACTGTGCGATGTCTCTTATGCCAAAAGATACCCTCAACCCAACCGATATCCCCAAAGGTGCAAGTTTCAATTCTCATCCGTTCAAAAGTTATTCAGCTTATCTGTGACTTTTGGAACACCCTGTATATTAATAAAAAGGAGTTGTAGTGCAGCTAGTGTTGTACAACGGACACAACGGCCACCCAAGCTACCAACCTGCACAAACAATGCGTAATGGGTGGTGACTACTAAGAACAATCTCTTCTATTAAAGGGTATTTGATGCTTGTAAACAGAATGATTGTTGAAAAGAAACTGAAAACTTAACTTTTAATGGCAAAAACAAGTTTTGTTTTGGGCTATAGACTCGTATTGTAGTTCCATGGTGTCAGGATCTGAGTCATGCCCGGGTGACGGTGAATAATATCCCACAATTTTCCGTCAACAGTGCATGTCTTAGTGTTTCGTTTATTACTTCGTTTTGATTGCTGCCGTCCAAAGAATGAATTTTCTCTCTCCCCTTACTTCTTTTCTGCCATGAATAGAATAATCAAACTCGCCCTATCGCATTAGTATGATGCGTTTGTTCCATTGTCATAAAGACTGTCTCTTTCCTTGCCCACATCCCAAAACCATGCAGTTATGCTCGGCTTCGCCCGGGGTTTTGTTTTGCCGCGCTTCTTTTTTGCACAGTCTTCGTTCATTGCATGGTTTCATAGGTTATTTTCTTTTCGATTCGTGTTTAGTTTTTTCCGTGGTCGTTTCCCACTTTTTGCTCGATGTTGTCTGGACGTTCATTGAGACGGGGAATTTATCTCCTGTAACACTCTTCCTTTCCTCCCATCTTGTCCCTACCCTCTCCCCATCCTCCTACCCGTCCCTCCCCTTCCCTTCCTCTTTGCTACACGTAGTTGAATTAGGATTGGAAATTGAATTAAATATTGCTCCTCCCCGGCCAACTCCCTCCCCCACTCCATTCTCTCCCTTCACTCTACCTTTTCCCCTACCTACTCACTGTTGTCTTAAGCGACCTTAAAAACCTAGTTGCTGGCGACCTCTAGTGGCCGTCTTTCCAAGCTCGACTCTTAACAGTACTTTAGTCTGTACTTGGCTTGCTATGTACTACACCGACTTTGCTCGACTTAATCAATTCTCGACTCCAGCTCTTTGACTTCGATTCTCACTTTCTCGGCTTACAACAATACACAACAATGACTTGCTCGACACAAACAATTGTTGACTCGTCTTTGCTGTCACCTTTAGCTGTGAAACGTTGGCTTGCATCAGCGCGAGTTAGTTTGCACTGTAATAAATTGGTAGTGAAGTTTGAAAAATGTTCAGATCAGATGTTGAGATGTTGTGATGATTAGGATGTAGTTTTAGATTTAGCAAGAGTGCATGACTGTGGGCAGCTTCGTGCTCTGAATAAAAATCTGTTATCTGTTGTTCATTGTTGTAGTATTGTTGTTGTGGTATCTCGTGCTCCTGTCGATTGTGGCATGTCAAAGATATTGGGTTTTCAGCTTGGATTTTTCCAGCTAAAGTGACCCTCTCATTGCAGTGTGGTTACCCAGTTGGTGTTCGTGCTACTAAAAGCAAAAAAAAAAAAAAAAAATTATGCAACTTTCCGTAAAATAGTACTGATGTTGACTGGTAACTTTGAACAATAAATTACGTTTCACGTAACTGTCAAACCAGCATTACGGTACATTCCACGATTATGCTATAGCTGTATACAGTATGTCAGCTTTATTCGCATCATGAAACAGTACTGCTCGGATTTAGCTTGTCACTAGTAATTAGGCAAATATGAACGTTATGCACACTTTTCTTGTTTCTCAACAAGAAAAAGTTCACCAATGTCGCTAATAGTGACTTTTGTGTTGTCAGGAGACCAAAACCTTCAGATCAGACGACGTTTCAGCCTTGACTGTCGCATTGTTATATTTATTGTGTGTTCATCATACTTATGTGAATCTTGACAAGAGGTGCGTGTAAGGAAAATTTTATAGAACATTTTTAACCCAACATGGCTTTTCGTTAAAAATGATGCACTTTTCCTTACAACTAATGGTTACTGCCGATGTGCTTAATTTGGCAACAGCACTACTCTTGGCTACAGGAAATCTTCAGCAGACTGGCTCAATAGGTATACGAAAAGCGCATTTTTTGGGGGAGGGGGGGGAGGTTTACATTATTTGGGACATTGAAGTGGGGGGGGATCAACACTTTTTCAGGCCCTGAAGGGGGGGAATCAAAAAAATGGTGTTCACATTTTTATTTCCTTTCCCCCCGCCCTAAATAATGACCGGGCCCTTAGCTGTAAAAATGTCTAGCTATGCTCCATATACATTTTATCTGGATAAGACGGAAAAATGTTGTCGTTGAATCTTGGTTGGCGTCTAGCGCGTGCCTTATCACCCAATTTCTCGATCTCAGTCCATCAGCAGTCGGACAGCTGGTGATAACAACGTCAATCGCGCCGTCTTAAAAGGTCTATTACTACGAAAACTAACACAAATTTATTATTGTTGGATGTGGAGGTAATTTCTCATTGCTCATTTCTCATTGCTCTTGAAAGTAAATAAATGAATAAATAAATTTCTCAGTTCCGTAGTTTGCCGAAGCAGAACTTCGGAATTTAGCAACAATTCTTAATCAATAACTGTTTAAAAACACGTTCCAAGAATTCTATTGTTACGTGTTCGTCGTTGTCTGCTGAGGCAATTTCTTATTTCCATTGTACCCCGATGGGGCATTGTGGAACCGATCAAAAGTGCTCTAAAACAAGTATTTTTTATCATTATTGCGTGCACCACTGACGCGCAGTGCTCATCAGTTGCACTGTCGACAAAGTGGAACGAAGTAAACAATCCGTGTTGCATTGGAGACTGCGTTGTGGGTCTTCTTTTCGATTGCGTCATCGCATCTTGTTTCTTTGTCCATTTGATTTCGTAGCACGTCACCGGATGGCGTTGACCCCGGTTGCGACAAGCGGTTTTCCGACTTTGGGTTTTCAGCAGACGAAACACCCGCAAATTTGAATAATTTTTGTTGGAAAGCATCACGTTTGGAGTCCAATTGAAAATTAATGCTCGCATTAAACCCATCTTGATACTTATTAACGATGTGGAAGATTTTCGATCTTCAGTAACTACTAGTGAACAAATAAGTGAGCAGCTCACCAGCTTTACCAGACGTAGCATAATTCTGCTTCGGTAGCATTTTTCAGCTTAAAAACTGAGGTGTAGAATAATTGGTAGCATTTTCAATTGTGTAGCATTTTTGTGGCAGAATTTAACATTTGTAGCAGAATTAGTAGCACTTTCGGCCGCCAAGGACGTTTTCCGCCTTGGGTAAAGCTAACGTGAGACATTATGAGCAAGCAAGGCTCGAGCTAGTAAGATTTATATCTTAGTCTCAGTTGGCATTGCCCATTGCATGCCTCTTGTTGAATCGTTAATTTTATAGTATCTATACAGCATTGCGAATTGAATCTTAACGAACATTTAAAATGAAAATTTAAGTAAAGGTAAAAAAAATCGACCCTTCCAGGCCTCTGATGTATGCAATCTTCTTGTTCTGATTCAGTAAAAAACATTTAAAAGTAGCATAGCAAATTAGAATTAAACGCAAATATATTTTTTTTTACATCTATTTGATAAATTTGTTTTTTGTTTGTTAATATTTTCTTAAATTATGTAAAAGTAATCGTGTCTGGGGGATCTGGGATTTGCTAGTTATTGACAACCAACAAGCAAGAATCCGGTGGAACCATATAATTCATATCGAAAGTTTCGTAAGTAAGTAGTTTACTTTTATTTTGTTAATGATGTAAGCCATTTGTTGTTGAATTTTGCATATTTTTTGTTGATAGCATTATTGTAGCATTTTTTCCATGGTTGGTAGCATAATGTAGCATAATTTTGAAGAGGCGGTAGCATTATTACGTTTTTTTTTTTTATCTGGTAACACTGAAGCTCACGCGATCTCTGTGCATTTTGTCACCTTGATTATTCCTCTAAAACATGTACGATTTTAAATTTTCTTTGTTAAAACCACCTCTGGGCGTAAGGCTATCAATGTACAAAACCTAGTATTAAATGATGCAGCGGTGATTTCGTGGTGCGAATACAATGGTTGCATTGGAGTGGATACTTCCACCGTCCTCACTTCACTCTAAAAAGGGACTCAACATCGCCTAACTTTTGTAGGAAATTTCAT
Organism: Lithobius niger; assembly: GCA_023313725.1. Classification (NCBI taxonomy): domain Eukaryota; kingdom Metazoa; phylum Arthropoda; class Chilopoda; order Lithobiomorpha; family Lithobiidae; genus Lithobius; species Lithobius niger. The sequence continues at coordinate 2,358 of JAHWFP010209292.1, read as the reverse complement.
AAGATTATTGGCATACTAGTGGAAGCCCGTGCTACGCACGGGTGGTGTTTGATGCGCCGTTAAAAACACTGGGACGATTTCCTTCCTGATGTGTTTTACGGAATGCGTGTATCACGTCTATGTGTTTTTGCGTACCCTGTCTAGCAAACGGTGTTTTTGAAATAAATAAATACGCCTTTGTGCATGTGAAATAATAAATAGGCCTTTGTACACCGGAAATAAATAAATAGGCATTGGAGACATTGTAAGGGAGGATTAAACAAACAAAGCTTCAACAATCAGCAAGAGAGCGAGCGGGCTCATTCTTGCCACGGTAGCAAAGAAAAAGGGCGAGCGACCGACAATGAAAACGGATATGTGCTCTATCAATTACTTGCGGGCGTCTTGTGGCCGTCTCGTTGCCGTCCATCCTACGCGACAACTCGATTAACAAACGAAGTTTCAACAATCAGCAAGAGGGCTAGCGGGCTCATTCTTCCCACGGTAGGAAAGAAAAAGGGCGAGCGACCGACAATGAAAACGTATATGTGCTCTATCAATTACTTGCGGCCGTCTTGTGGCGGCCGTCTTGTGGCCGTCCACCCTACGTGACAACTCGATTTTATTAATAAAGATTTTTTTTTTTTTTTATAAAATTAGTTTCTTTGAGCCGAGCAATTTAATGCTCGTATGGCTGAACCGGCTCAATTTTGAACATTATCAGACTTTTTGAGAGACGAAGAAATATCTGGTAATGGGAGGAGCCAACCCGGGGATTTGAACCGGGAAACCTCCGATCATCGTTGGGGGACGAAAGGCTGTCCAGAATTGGCCAGTAAAGTTCCCATAGCCACTGAAGGTTCATGTTAGCCTCTCACGCTACCCTTGCCGGAAGTCCTGGCGGGGACTTTGCCAAAGTCCCCTTTCCAGGAGTTCGACCAGATCCGTAAACCTACAGCAACCAGACTGAGCTCGGCCACGATGACCGCAGCGACAACGTTATATACAGAACGAACGTGGACAGGACCGTAGCCAGCACCCCCGCAGCCCCCGCACGTGCGGGGGTTTTCTTCAGGCTGAGGAGCGCGCACGGCAACGAGGCCTTTATAGTGGACTACGATAATGACTTTTGTTTATAATTTCGAGCTTAGTTTCAGAGAATTGCGTAATGCAAAAAGTTGGTAAAGGTTTCAAATGAAACATCGTGCTTTCCGAATTCGGAAAAAATCATAAAATTCCAATCAAAGAAAAATCTAAAGTTCAAAAGTTGATGAAAAACATGGTTAAAAATTGAAAGCTGCCATGAGAGCGAGAGCATGGTTACGCGGCCTGAAAATATCGTCATTTTGTTGGTAATCATATATCGTTATAATTTCAAGAAAATTTCACGCCAGAAATGAAAACGACTAATTTATTTTTTAAGTCTGCTCCAGAAGTCGCGTTACATTGTTGAAATAAGGAAACGGTAAACCCCGCCCCCCCCCCTCCCACCCCCCACAAAAATTTTGTTAATAAAAAAAATGTTGATTACTGGGTTAAAACGACTTGTTTATTAATTTATTTTAAGCCCAGTAACACGTTAATTTTCTTAATATTATTTTTTTTTTAAATACTTCGAATTACCACAACACGCCATCTTCGGCCCCGTAGTTAAGAAGCACAGAGACACAAGCTAATTCCTAAGTCCAGGTATGGTTACATTCTGCACGACGAAAAAATAGTTTTCAAAAAAACTCATATTCGCAACCAAGAAAATTAAATTCATTTGGGAATGGGATTTTTTGTTGGGAAGGGGCAAGCGTTTCATTTTAATTCTGGTGCGGGGGCAGAAAAACATTTCTGGCTACGGCCCTGAACGTGGATGAGGCCATTATTGGCGAAAATTAGAAATAAAAAAAGATATAACAGGATGAAACGGGCGTGGCTAGAGGTATCGCCCTTGCAGCAAATCCAAATTTTTAAATCGATGAGATTTAATTTCTATTTTTTGCCGTAAACGATCGATAATAAAACGATATTTTTTTTTTTCTATGGAGCTGACAATCGACATTAACGCTTAAGTAAAGCAAGCACTTCGCGGAGCTGTTCTTAAATTTAGTCAATGCTGCAAAGTCTTTTTTAATATCTCGAGCAGACGTGATGTCTGGGACGTAGGGAAGGGTCGAAATTGGAGGGGTGTAAACAAAATTTACCGACTTAGTGAATTTGCTGAAATTCGCCCACTCTTACGCCTGTCGTATATACAGGGTGATCAGTTAAGTTGTGACCGAGCTTGATAGCTAAAGTACTACTGAACGATATGTTATGAGACCTGCCTGGGTGATGTGATGAGGCCGAGAGGGGCCATTGATTGGACAAGAAATGGATGACCTTGCCAAA
>JAHWFP010209291.1:72136-88584 GCA_023313725.1 Lithobius niger | reverse complement strand
CCTTGTGATTTCTTTGTTATTTCCTACTTGCATTATTTCTAGTGCGGCAGCCAAGGAGCAATGTTGTTTTCCCTCCTTGTGTGTGTATGTTTGTGACCTTTAGGTGACCATTGAGAAAAATTGAACAGCTACTTAGCTCGGCTGGAGCCTGTAGCCAGAATATGCCCCGGTAGCACAGTGGTTAGAGCTTCCGCCTAGTAAACGGGAAGTCCTAGGTTCGAGTCCCAGTACGGGGAGTTGTCTTTTCTTTTTTTCTCAGAATAATGTATCGTGTATCCTCGCAAGGCTAGTCTTTAATGCAGATTGCTTGCTTCGTCTACCCTTTGCCTTGTGATTTCTTCTTTAGTTACTACTTGCATTATTTCTAGTGTGGAGGCCAAGAAGCAATGTTGCTTTCCCTCCTTGTGTGTATGTTTGTGACCTTTAGGTGACCACTGAGAAAAATTGAAGAGCTACTTAGCTCGGGTGGATCCTGTAGCAAGAAACCACCCCGGAGGGCAGTCGTTAGAGTGCCTGGCTAGTAAACAGGAGGTCCTGGTTTTGAATCCCAGTTGGGATAGTTGTCTTTTCTTTCTTTCTCAGATTAGTGTATTGTGTATCAGCACAAGGCCAGTCTTTAATGCTGACTGCTTGCTTCATTTATCCATTACCTTGTGATTTCTTTTTTGTTTACTGCTTGCAATATTTCTATTGTGGAGGCCGAGAAGCAATGTTGCTTTCCCTACTTGTATGTGTGTGTGTGTGACCTGTAGGTCACCACTCAGAAAGATTGAACAGCTACTTAGCTCAGCTGGAGCCTGTAGCCAGAACTCTGTAGCCGGTAGAGCAGTGGTTATTGCTCCCGGCTAGTAAATGGGTAGTCCTGGGTTCGAGTCCCATTCAGGGCAGTTGTCTTTTTTATCTTTCTCGGATTAGTGTGTCATGTATTCTCACAGGGCGAGTCTTTAATACAGACTGTTTGGTTCTTTACTTTTATTGGCCAGAGAGGACGTAATGTTTCAAATAATGTCTCAATTGTTGCTAAAAATGTTGGGAGAACTTTTAAGAAATCAGCTGGTGTACAACAGTTTTGTGCTTTATTTCCACCTACGAAGAGGGGTAGGTTAATTGTTGCTGCTGGTATGAGTCCTGTGAAAACTTCCTTAAGGGTTGCTAAAACTGTGAGTCTTCCTTGGACCATGCCCCTAATATACTGTGTTCCCTTGAAAAAGCACCAAGGCTTTGTCTGTGGCAATCAGTTGTCTAATGCTATTTCGTCTCTGAACTGCCTCGATGGAATCAATGTCTTCTACCAAGTATGGTGATCATACTGGAGTTGCACATTCAAAGACTGGGCGCACAAAAATCTTTGTCTTCAGATCTTCGTCTTAATGCTTTCGGATGTAAGGCATCGCCTTATGATTGCATAATGTCGGCAAGCCGAGTCACAAACCTTATGGCAGTGAAGAGAGGATTTCAAGTTTTGAGAGAGCCAGATACGATGGTCTCGCACTTCACCTGTTTGTGGAAGGATCGTCTGGTCGAATGTATACTGGGAGCAAGGGTTTGGAGGTGCCAACAAGGAAAGCATGGCGTTTACCGATTGAAAGTAGAAGCTGCCAACGTTCTGACCAGACGCTAACTACCTGAACCTGAGTCTCAAGGATCCAAGAAGGGAACAATGTGAGATTTTCTGCCCCGACCATCAAATCATACGCAAATTTAAAACTGAAGGTATCGTGATTTTCGAATTTCAGGTCATTTAGGTAAATAACAAATAGTACTAGACCCAAGACAGATCCTTGTAAAATGCCGCAAGGAACCTGTGTCCAGGAAGAAAAGGTAATCTCAATTGATACCCTCTGGGTTCTGTCCCCAGAAACGCCGATATCCAGTCGTATACTCTACCACAATGGCTAAGCTTCAGAAGGAAGTTTCGATGAATCACCAACTCGAAAGCCTTTTTAAAATCGAAGTAAATAGTAACAGAAGGGATTCCCACGTCCAGTGCTCTAGGTCCAACAGTCTAAGACCAGGTGTAACTGGTGAACGGCAGACCTACCAGGAAGAAAGCCAAATTGGTCACGTTGAATAACAGAGTGCTATGCAGGAAAGAGAAAAGTTTATCTCGGATAACTGATTTCATAAGTTTGCAAGCACCGCAAGTGAGGGCTATGGGTCTGTAGTTCAGGGTGTTGGAGGCGGACCCCTTCTTAAAGATGGACTCCGGGCAGATAGGATTTTACTTTGTGTAAAAGATAGGGAAAATAATTTCGAGAGTGGACTGATTTCGAGAACCAAGGATTTGAAAAGGAAGGCTGAAAAACCATCAGGACCACAGGATCTACTAAGTTTAATCTTGTTTAAACAGGAGATAACCGTACTTTGTGAAAACTCGACCAAAGTGCACTTTGGAGGTAGAGGTTAATGTGGAAAGAAAACAGTGAGGGCGACTAAGATCACTGTTGACAGAGATACTGTTAGAAGCAGACATCAAAATGTGCCTCAGATTTATCAGTGTTCTTGGTCAAGTATATGTTACCCAGTTTAAGAGGTGGAAGGGCTCGAGATGAGTCGTTTGACCTTCTGCAGTATTTTAGTAGAGCAGCAAAGTTTCCCTCTCTAATCACAGCTGATTCCTTCTTCCTGTACCAGGCCTTTGTAGAGTCTGAGTACTGTTTCGTGCTGAGTTATGGTCGACAGGTTGAAGTCACCCAGAAAGATGTTTGAACAACGAGGGTGGAAAGAACGCTTGATGAAGTTGCAAAGAGACAAAATAGCAGAGTCAAATAACTATTTGGCAAGTAGCAGAATATGAAGGTTAACTTGTTCTGGGACATGGAAACAACAATGCCCTCAACAGAAGAGCTCAATAACAGGAATGGCAAAAGGCACACTAGAACGGTGCAGTATGAGCAGCCCACTGCCTCGACTACCTCGATTGCGTCTAATCACTGTGTACTCACTGGATCCCGCCCCACCAAACATATCGTCAGTAAAATTATGGGTAAGCCATGATTCAACCACGAAGATGACATTGTAAAGGTTAAGACGGATAAGGTCCTTAAAACAGCCTATGTTTCTAATTGCACTACGTTTGATAAATAAAATGCAGTGGAGGGTGTCTTCAGCTGCTGCCATCTGTGGGGTAAACGTGGGGCTATCCTCAATTAGTTCAGGTTGTTTTCCAAAGGTACATGGATATTAATTTAAAAGTTCTTGTTGCAATACAGACTTTCCTTTGGTAATGAGATGGATCGAATCTCTTGCTAATAAGGAGTACTCAGAGCAAATTTGTTCGTCATTTGATATGAAAAAGAAGTTATTGTCAACACTCATTAAATGTCGTAGAAGAGATTTTGAATGTTTAATCTTCTTATCCGGGTCTCTTTCTGATCGTCCAAAGGCCAAGGTAAAAGGCCAATGAAGGCGATTCTGGCCTTAAGGTGCTTCATCCAAAAAGAGGATGAGAAGTTGTGAAGGTGAAGGGTAATTCTATTCGGAGTCTCATCATCAATGCTGTTTGTCCCAGCACAAATAATCAAATCACCATCCTGATTACAGTTTTTCAAGGTAAGATTGAGTTTGGGTGAGAGTTGATTTGCCTTAAGGTCTGGATAAGTCTAAGTTTTAGAACCAGGATGGGTACCCCTCCCCATAATGTTACAGACGTAGGTGTCACTGATGATAAATGTCTGATTTGTCCACCTTTGAAACAAAGAACTTATTTCGCTCACCCAATTTGATTAATTCCAAGGGGCCACCTTGTCAACCACTGGTACGATTGACTGAAGGTCCACGTTAGTAGCATATTAAGAGCAATCTGACCCCCATTTAGGGGGAGGTACGGGGGAGGCTGAGGTGAGCTTTCAACCAGATGGCCTTGTCTCATGTCTGGCAACACTTTTAGGTTCAGATGTATCTCAGCAGGTATTAATAGTATTCAATATATGCTGTTGCTACATTTACTAAAAAAAATTAGTTTGGTTTGTAGAGTGCAGATACAGAACTTAGAGCCTTTGGAAGTAGAAGAACCGGTTAGACGAGAGAGGAAGGGAGGACAATATGAGGGCGTGCTATGAAACGTAAGAAGCAGAGACAGGTGGATGACGGACAAACAACTTTTACTAATGACCGCATTTTGAATGTTTATTACACAGACAGTGCTGTCAAAGCTATATAGACGTGTTGAAACGATCAGCGATGGGAAGTTCGTGTACTGAAGAATTACGTAGGTAAAAGCGTTGTTTTGCATATCATCTGTCGACGGACTTTCGAAACCTGGTCAGTTTTATAAATTTGCTGTTAGGCTTTAATGGATGGATCCATCTACCAAACAATTCGTTTAATTCCTCTTAGCTTAGGTTTGGTAGTGGTATAGTGAGCATCACACTAAACGAATGTTTAAGAGCCCTTACCACTTGGCAGCCAGGCACACAGACAGTGGTTTTCGATTCCAACAAACTTGACATCAGCCCCACGATAATGGCTATTTTCCCTAGATTGTTCTGGGTCATGTGGTGGAAAATGAACAAAGAGCAAGCAGTGTCACCATGTAAGGCACCTGCACACTACCCGGGATGCTAGTGGCTGCTGCCACAATCTGGCCACTGTGGCCAAGGGTGCGGTGTTTCATAAACTGTAAACATTCTCATTGGCTCTAGACACCTGGTCCAGTGGTCTGGCCTCCTATTGCACGAGGGCCCTTACACTTTCTTTCGGTGTAATGCTCGACATTCCACACTTTAAAATAAATTCATAAATGGGCCAAGATAATGAGTTTAAATTCGGGTTGAAATCGAGTTTCAGTAAAATTATCATTTTATGTATGGCAAAGAGGCCGACTAAGCAATGCCAGAAATGTTAACTTAATTATTCAGCTAAGAGGGGTAAAACAATTTGTTTGGAAGGTGGATCCATCCCGCAAATTTATAAAACTGACCAGATTTCAAAAGTCTATCAACAAATGATTACGCGAAGCAACACTGGTTGACATAATGTTAGCTGAGCGTTTTAATGAAGGTATATTCAAAATTTGATGTCTTCAAAATTCGATACCTCTGAAACAGCATTTTACTTTTTCAGGTGACTTTGAGTGTAGTAACTGGTTCACGATCATCAAACGATAGTTTTCTAATGTTTTTTTTTTCAAATTTATTTGAAAATTAGGATTCAATTTGTCCAACAAAATAACTTGAGTTTTGATCCACAAAATAGGTACCATTATAGTTGTCACTTTGCAATGTTCATTTGAAACAACTTTATGGCCTACATTTTTGGTAGGCCGCCCTGTATTATGATGAGCTACTAATAAATTTGAAATCTTTTCCTTTTGTGCACTAATTACTAAGGACATACCTTTTGGTACTCCAGTGCGTATGCTACTGTAGCACTGTACGGATATATAATGCGAGTATTTAGATGAAATGATGAATTTGGTGGCGTGATGTAAGCCTATTAAAAATAAGGAAATACAATATAAATCATGGTTTAGGTTGTTCCTGGACAAATCGCCAAAACGCTACATCTGCAATTTGGCGACAAAATTAGTTTACAATATCGTTCAATTTCTATTAAAAAAAGAACAACCTTTTTCCATTAGTCACTCTAGGTTACCTTTCTTTAATGATTATTTTTCTTTGGCATCATTTGTGGCAATAGAATAAAAGTAGGCTCTCACAGAAAAAAATATGAGTACATTGAGTAATTTTTATGTTAAACATAAAACCAAAAATGTGTTACTAAAAGTAAAATGAAGCTATAGTTCTAGTATATGAAATATTTGTTTAATAGAGAATTTTTTCTATGCAAGCCAATTTTATTTCAAGCAACAGTCCTGAAAGCATGTTTTATATATATTTTATATGTTGGGTTTTGAATGTATGTTTTATATTCATTTTCCATGTTCGGTTTTGGTCTTAAATTTGCTTTGGCCGATAAACGGGTGATTTGGCTACAAGGTTCAAAAGACAATTGGCCAAATTCCTAAGATGGAAAAATTACTAACTTAAGCAATTTATAAACGTAAGATACTGCAAAAATAAAGCACGTAGCCTCCTGTTCTGACCAGATGGAGCAGAGAATTTCTCAATGACTGGTTACCTATAAATTCAATGACGTTGATACATCATTTGTCAACTGTATGTGAACCCATAATTGAAAAACCCAAATTGTTTTCTCAATTCTGCAATTAAATCTTGAATCCCAAAGCATCCGATGAACAGCCACATAAAACCACATTCAACTACCTCAACAAATAGTTTGGTATTTCTCAAAATCGTAATGGCACCAAATTTCACACCCCAGTACCTGTGGCCCAAACGTTGCATCTACCTTTTGGGGGGGGGGGGGCGTTCCGCAGAAATGTTTAAAAGTTTGCATCAACTAGTCCTTTTTGTGTGAATTTTGTCCACACTGCCAAGACGTACGCCTGGAAGTTTGTGTGCATTTTTCTCTTTTCGAGTGATTTTCCCCACATTGTTCACATGCACGTGTCGAAGTTGACTTGCACTTTTCCTTTTTAGTGGTTTTGTTCACATTACCAATGCTCACGGGTTTCATACCTGGGGAGTTACGTCTGCTCCTTCTGCTTTCTTTTTATCCCCAACCCCTTTTAAAATGACTTTGTTAGAACGTAAAATACTGCAACGATGCATAACTAGACACAATTGCACACGTAGCCTACAAAGAAAATAGATAAGTTTCAGGTCATCCAACTGTACATAAAGAGATTTACTGTATTACTTCATTTTTAGTGTATAATTTTCACTGCTGTGTAATATTTCCACCAACTTTAGTCATCACTTGTAAGTACTAAAGAGGCTTACTGTTCTGTGTTATTTCTAATGTATGATTTTCACTGATGGCTTAATTATACTTCCGACTTTTCTTTTCCTATTTTAATCTGAATGAAGGACATGGATTGCATTAAAATTTGATTGAAAAACAGAACTTACAATTACTATGTGAATGAAGAACAGAATTTACAATTAAAATTTTAGTGAAGAGTAAAAAGAACTTACAATTAAAATCTGAGAGAAGAAAAACCTATTCCGTTTCGTGATGAAATATCATTAAAATAGAGCATAACAAAATGTGCAATGTAATAAAAAGGTTGCAGAATGGTTAAAAGCATGCACACAAACAGTACATATTAAACGTACCATTACATTTTCAAATCAAGTCTGAGAAGCAATTGGCATTTTAGGAACAGTGAATCTCGGTGTTTAGTATTAGTACTTACAGTAGGATATCAATGTAAAAAGAGATGAAAGGCCACAAAGGTGCACAAAATCATACACTGGACTGAGACGGATCAGTTTTCACTGCAGTTGATATATTACACAACATCTTTGCATTTGTCAAGATTAGGGTTTGAGATTGATGCCGCCATGTTGTAACCCGACGTCAACAAACTATCACCACGTGTGTCGCGATTCTTAGGTTAGTTATTTGCCCAAATAAAGTTTCCAACATTTTAGCCATAATCGCGAGTGCATTAGTTAAGTTACGATAATTTAGTTCACGGCAATTTGCTTAATAAGAGTTACGATAGTTTTATGGTTACGATAGTTTTAGACCTTTGTGACTATAATTTAACAAGTACGCGGTTTGTTCATCATAAATTATTAAATAAGAAAGAAATTGGCTTACCGTCCAAAATCCAGAAAGTATCCGACTGGAATGTCGGACCGCGCGTAAGAGATACATTGTTGTAGGAGCGGCCTAGGATGCTAGACTAGATTCAGTAGGGTCGATCCACATAGGAGTTGGCCTTTATTCAGGAAGTTTTGTATCTCGATGGACGTTAACCATGTAGTTAGTTAGTTAAATTCCCCTCGTTAGGGGTGATAATGATGTATTAAGTCTACTAGTTATAAAGTTATTGATTACTCGTGCTGCATGAGCTCGAATGTGCATATGTAGCATTGTTGAATTTTGTAATGCTAAATTGAAGAAGAAATAAACTTCACTTCATCGGCTGGGTTCAAACCAGCAACATCTCCTCAATTTTGCCTCCTGCTTCCCTTCTTGGCCAGGGACACTTTTTAGGACTAAAATGCGGGCCTACTAGGAGAAGGATTTTTAGGGCTAATTTTGGGCCTCACTAAGACTTTTACTTTGCCATCATGGTGTAAGTGCATTGAGTTTGAGAAGTTGGGTGTTAACTAACATGTGATTTTCTTACAGTAGCAATTTCGGTTGGACTTTGGTTGGTGTGAGTATGCCCCCACTGCAAACCTAATTCCTCCTTAGCAACTAAGTAGAGTAAGAGCCGAGGATAACGTAGCCTTGCCGTATTAGTTAGCAAGATAACCGCTACCCCTCGAAGGGCAACCTATGTAGGAGGCTGCCTAGTACGTAAGCCCCACCCAAACCCTAACCTAACTTGATTCAGTCTCATAGCTTTCTCACTGCCGTTTCCGGACAACGTGTCTATGCCCCCCCCCAACCAACTCTCAGCTTGAGCATGAAAACAGTGATTGCGATTCAGCAATTTTCATACCCACCTGTAACAACATGGCGGCATCAATCCTAAACCCTAATCTTGATAAATGCAATGAAGTTGTGTATTATATCAAATGCATTGATTGCGCCCAAATTTATGTAGGTCAGTGTAAAAGAGCATTGGGTGAGGAAACTTGCCCACACAGGTGTTACTGCTAAATCAAACCACCTGTACACCGTATTGAAACACATGAAGATATGAACTATGTTGTGGATGTGGCCGAAACTAAGATTCTGTATCATGAATCAGTTGAAAAGATCCGTACACAGTTCGAGTCTCACATCATTACTGTCAACAAAGAGAGGGTGATGAACACAGCAAAACATTTTAATACATGGAAAAGTGGCGTGAAGTATTTGAAAATTTGCCCATTAATAAGCTATAAAAAAGGGTAAAAAAGGTCAATTATTTTTATTTTTTATGTTTTAATTTTTTTGTAAAGATTAGTGCACCACTGCAAGTGATCCAACATGGCGGCCCACAGAGCTTAAGACCTGTTGCGTCCTTGTCTTTTATTGTGTCTTTTATTGTTATCGACGCGCCATTAAGCCTCAATCCCCCCCCCGTCTTTTATTGTGTTTTCGTGTATTGTTGTAAGTGTGAATCATGTTGACGGGTACAGTTGAAGGTAGGGAACTCATCTTTCATTGTTTGTATGTTCTGTATTTTTAGGTAACCATGGAAAACATGCATTAGCAACCTTTTCCGAAAATTAAATTTGTCTCTAATATGTATTGTGGTTTTTCTCTTCCGGGGTCAACCAACCTTTTCAGGCAAACATATTTTCTTCTTCGTCTTTAGGCTTCAATTTCGCCCTCCACTGATTGAGTACAGACTTGTTGATCTTTTCCATTCGAACGAATTGAGTTTTAACTCGGTGGTAAGCCCGGCCTGTTTGTTAAAAAAGTCGGTCCGCTTTCAATCGTGACATTGAGGTATTTGCGCAGCATAAAATAACCGATAGTGGCATCCATGATGAGAATGTGTCTTTAATAAAAAAAATTATCTAACAAACATTATTACAGATCACAATTATTTTATACAACAAAACATTATTACAGCAGCTAGCCTGCCATCACCAAGCCTTCAATTTCTTTTTTTCTCTTCGTGCTATTTGAGCCATCCCTCTTTTTTCCCTGAACACTATTTTCTCTTCTTCCGTCATTCTCGTTCGTCGGTCTTTTTCCGCAGCTTGTTTTTTTCTTATTCTGGATAGGAGTTTGTGTGGTCTGTCTCTCCCCATGGGTTTGACTTTTTCTATCCCTGGCTCTCTTCTTCCACTCTTCTGGATTTTGCACTTTCAACTGTCTGCTCTCCCTCATCAGCAATCTCCTCTTCTTGGCTTCTCGAACCTAGACATTTTCAACTTCTTTCATCCTCTGTTCCACTTCATCCCTGTTCGAACCAGTTTCTGCCTCCAAATCGCTGATTACAGCATCAGAGTTCCACGATGATACTGACCAGTGACCATACGTCTTCATAGGATACCAAAGATTGATTGAAATAATAACCATTCTCGTCGTAAAAAATGTATTTAATGCCATGATGTCCAATTGCAAAAGTTTCGACTTCGTTTATGAGGAATCTTTTGTCGTCATAGGCTGAAAGTAGGGATTTATGCACCACGGTCGTGGCCAGCTGGTGATACCTGTCACTCGTGATCTTGTTCTCACTCCCTCTTTGTTTGGGGTTATAATTGAGAGTCATCTTATATTCTTCGGGGCTTAAATATTTCTCCACGAATCCGTTGGAAATTCCCTTACTTTTTTTCTTCTCCTTGGGGGTCATAAGCAAATACATTTTGCTACTCAACCTCGCAAACTTTTTTATCGCTGCTCCCTTTGTGACATCTTTATCTTTCCCAACACTTGCTTGTTGATGTTGCAGAACTGTGGGTGATGAGGATGGTAGTTGCTAGTGTCGAATCTACTCATTTTGATAGTCATAGCAACGTACACGTTTTCGGTTTCGATGCAATGGCACAGTTAGTCAGTATATGTGAACAGCAGTTTTGCTCGAGCTCCGTACAGGGGCTTTATGTATTCGTAGTGAAATTCGTAGAGAAGGAGTTTGGACAACTCTAGTATTGCAAACCCCGAGTAGGTAGGAAGATCACACGTCCCCTTGTGTACTTTCGAGTTGATCTGAACCAGGTTATCGTGCAATATCTGAAACGAATCAGCTGGGGGTTAGGTAGAATACTGATGGCCCGCATGCTGCTGTTGCAGAGCTTGACGTTCATTCTTTTCTGTTTCTGTTCTATGGTCTTTCCAAAACCACAATTCTTACAAAATTTGTAAAATTCCTCTTCAGACTCCAGCTTCGATTCTTTTTGTTTTGCTGTATTAAAGTCTATATATTGTTTCAACCAGGGCTTCTGATTGAAATTCAGCACCCTCCTGACGTGACAAAGAACCAAGCCGTGTTCGAGGTAGAACTTTAAGTTACGGAAGTAAATTACGTCCTGCTTCTTTCTCAGTAAGTTGACGACTAGCTTTTTGGGGTTTCACCAGTTTTCCTCACAACAAAGATTTAAAACAGTCAGAAACGAATTCTTCTTTTTTTTCAAATTTTTCAGGAGCAAGCGGGTAGTTGTTGTGGAGATAGTGAAGGTCGGTTGGGTAGTCCAGATCTACTTCCAGAATGTATCCTACCATCGACGTGTCTGATATCCTAGTCATGTTGAAATCTAGAATCTCATCTTTAGTCAAATACCTAAAGCCATTGTATGACAGCACTTGGCTCATGGCCCAGCCGTAAGCTTTATTGACGTCCCAGTCGAGGTTGTACTTGTTAGGCTTTGTTGGATCGTACGTTTCGAAGATGTACGAATTGTTGGAATTCGACCACATTAGACTTATGAAACTAATTCCCGACGAGATGAAGTTATTTTTGCTAGAGTGAGTAAATAGTTCTAGCTTGGCCTTTGTCATTTTTAAAGCTGCCGCCCAGCTAAACCCAGGGGTGGAGACATAATAGCATGGATCTATTTCGTTGTTTTGCAAGCAGATCCTGCGAAATTTTTCGAAAATATCTGCCAAAAGCAGACAGTCGGTCACCTGACTTACTTCGTGGTATGAGGGAAACTTTTTGATTTTCAGCATACTCCAAATCTTTTCGGCGTGCTCATATTGTTTGTCAGTTAGGCCTTCTTCTTTGAGTTTGGAATAAAATTCTTCTTTCCATGGTAAAGACTGCTCTTCGAACATACTCATAAGAGGGAACGTATTCATAAGAGTTAACAGATCCATGGCAGTCTCCTCCTCGAAATCGGGATGGAACCATTTTACTTTCCGACCAGCTTTCAAGAACCCCTTCACCATCCTAAACTCGTAATTACGTTTATGTCTCTTCGTCAGAGTTTTCAGCGAAGAGGAAAGAAAATTAAAGCTGTCTATAAACTTAAGCCGAATGTGCCTTTTCTTTTTTTTGTTTCCTCCCATCCCGTTTCAAAAGTGATGGTCATGCTCATGAACCTTTCTGTATTTCTCGCAAGGATATCTAGTTCCCAGATACTTGTGCACGACTCTTATCAGTAAATGCATATTGTAACCTTCGAGGTTGTGAAATACCATGGGGACTGTGGTTCACTCTCAGGCATTCAGATTACAACTCGAGTGAGAAGCTCCTCTGTACTGACCTGTAACCTGGCAGTGATCCTGGTCTTTGTCATCTTTTGAACCAAATGGCATTTTGCAGTAGATGCAGTTTACAGCATGGTTAAAATCAGCCTCTTGGGCCGGCGTGAGACACAGTGGTTGGACTCTTTTTAATATTTCGTTGTACTCATGCACTTCAATCACCAACCAATCTAAGTATTTGTTCAACGGCATCCTCTCCCAGGTAATAATCAGGATTCATAAAGTTGCCAGGCCCCCACCGCAATTTAACCGAAGCTGCAAGAGTGATGGTGGTTGATTTTCTTGCCGGAGCTGTTAAGGAAGGAATGGATTTGAGGAGGCACTATAAATCTGCGTATATGATTTAACGGTGAACATTTCTTCTATTGAAAGCTTTAAACTTCAAAACGTTTTCGCCTGGTTTTAAGAATTTGAGCACTTGTGTTGAAGGATTGGTTCTTCTACATTCCAGTTTGTGTTTGTCTCTCAGTGATGCCTTTCCATAAGCGGTGAAACAAATTTTGATAGTAATATTTCGAGTTGCTCACCGATCCCTGGTGTCACAGAAATTGTTCCCAATCCAGGATGGCGCAATAGTGAAAATTGTTGAAATTTGTTGACTCATTGGTAATTAAAAGATCTATGGGTTGGCCTTTAAAATTCGTGCTCACACAAAGGGGACGCAAGCTATTCTCTTTGGCATAAGCAATCACATTGATCAATACATCTTTTTTGGCTATCTCGAATGCATCGATATGATCAAGCCGTGTTGGAAAGTCCAGCATTGAACAATTTATTCATATATTTCACATTCTTTCGTATTCACTATGCTTAATTTGTGTTTGGCAGCCAGAATTGAATACGAGAAGCACTTGTGGTCTGAGAAATTTTGAACGTTAACTAAACAATTGCACTTCTTTTTAATTTTGTGGGCAGAGGAATTTGAGAGCATGGTCTGATCGGGTCAAGTTTTGCTACTCGGATTGCGATTTCGTAGGAGCAGTTTATCACCCAACCACTCACGCTCTCGGCGAATTTGTCGATGGAACGTTGGATTTTAGCATAAGCTGCGTCCGTAACTTGGGAATATCTAACGGATTATAGATGGGGGAGTAGCGGGACTGAAATCCAGTGAGTATTTCTTGGCCATTTTGTACAAAACTCACTCCTAAACCAATTTGGCTTCAACATGGCTTCAATAACCACTTTAGTGGTGACATGATTTTTGACGAGTTTGGAACGCTGTTCCTGACGGATTCCTACTCATTTTTAAAACTAAACCCTTGCACCAAAGGCATGGAAGAATACTCGACTAACAACAACATGTCTGCAGAAGGTTTTTGTTGATATTAATGTACGTCTGTCTTTGTTGAGGTAAACATTATTTCGTAAAGTTCTAAAACGCCATGTCTACTAAAACTAAAAATAAGAGAAGAAAATCCCAGAAAGAGGTCGATCAGTGCAAGGCTCTAAAAAAGGGTCTGAGACAAAAATTTCAAAATACAAAACTGGAAAAGCAGTCAGAATCTGAACAATTGCAAAAGATATTCAAACCAGTCATTGATCCGATAGTATATCAGACTAGAAACAGATCCTCCAGGGAAGTGAGGCTTTGACTCAGCGTCAACAACAAATCAAAGAACTGTTGTCTATAGAATATGCATAGAAGAAACAAGAAAAATATCACGGGAAACGGTTAGAGCATATTCAGAAAGCTTTGGAGACGGCCACGGGCCGCGTCGATACTGTAGACGAGAATATAGATAGTGACAATGGTGAAATACAGTTTAACGCGGGTGCCAGGAAACGACTTTAGAGTTCAACGGGCGCCTTACCTGATTCACCCTCAAATATGTCTCTAGTCCTCACGCCCAAGGCAAATACGAGAGAAATGGAAGAGGCCTCTTTACTCGGCAATTCCACAGTGAGACTCGGTCCACTAGCCGCCAAATACCTAAGCATGTTTGACACTCGAGAGAGTCTGACCGACTCCTATTTTGGCTTTCAATACGAGTCGGAGACTAAGCATTACATGATTGGATCCACGCAAGTAGAATTTCAAGACAACGGCTTGATCATGGAAGGAAAAAGGTACGAAGGGATTGACGATTTGTGGCAGTTGGTCAGGTTGAAAACTCCTGCTAAACCTCCCAACGGAAATTGCAGCCTCCTAAACTACCACAATATTCTAAAGAGGAATAAAGCCACACATCACAACAACGACGAAAGTACAAGAAGACTGAAATCAAGTGCCGGTTTCAAGTACAAAACTTTCAGAAAACCAGTTTGGAGCAGACCTACATAGGTTGTCGGGAAAGGATATTGGTTCTATAGAGATCCGAATTACTTGTACGAAAGACTGAAGCATCTCAGAGCCTCTACAGATGCAGCAAATATTCTCTGGACCAGGAATTTGTCCACATTTTCACAGAAATGCGGAGTACATCATTGCAGTTCGTTGGAGAGTACCAAACACTTATCGGCGAATTCAGTAGATCTTAACTAATGTATTAAACTAAACTAAGAATTTCAATCATACTTTCCTCTCAAAAAACGACTTTGTGACCAGTTTTCCTTCCCCATTGATATTGGATCACCAACATAAGTTAGCTCTATCAATTCGGAAAGGTATCAGTCTTTTCCCAACGTGTAGACCAACGTGACAGATTCTTTCACTTATTCGAGAGATGGGGGAAACGAATGGATTAAAATACTTCAACCAGAAGGTAATTATGAACTGGATGAAATCCAAAAGTATATTTATGGAAATTTCGAAAAGAGCAAGCATTGGGACGAGACTAATAACGTTTCCTAAGTTCTAATAAAGGGTAACGTAAACACTCGAAAGTGAGAACTAACTATTACTGACAGAAGATATAAGGTTGATTTTTCTGAACCGTCCAGTATTGGAGAGATTTTTGGTTTCGAAACAAAGACTTACAGATTTGGGGAATACATTGGACCAAACACTGTCAACATTATAAATTTAAATAGCATACTAGTTCATTGCGACTTGGTGGCTGGTTTTTACGTGAACGGATTATCACAACTGTCCTTGTACTCGTTCTTTCCTACTGTTATGAAAAATATTATTCACTCTATGCATGTGTGGCTGACAGATCAAGCCGATAGACCACTTAACATTCGAAGGGAAACTTTGACGATGAGGTTACATTTGTGAAGAAGAAAAACTAAGAATAATTACTTAAAGTGAAATAAATGCCGCTCATATTTATTGATAATATAATAATAATAAGCAAATTTATTGGCGAAAGTCACCAAAGGAATAAAATGGGAAGGGATGAGTTGAACATCCACTAACATCTTCCCCCAAAAGTAAAGAAACAAAAACATATTCGAGCTATGCACAGTGCGCAGGGTCATACGGATACAAGAATTATACAATAAAAAACAAATATACACAATAAAAAGATTAAAACATCTAAAAACATCTAACAAATTTGGTAAAGTTAACCTTTTTCAGCCCGGCTCTAAAGTGTTTAAGACTCGTCAATCCCACTAGCTCGGATGACAAGTCATTCCATGGTCTGATGACGCGATTATAAAAGAAATATTTTGTGCAGTCACGCCTCACCTCCCCAACAGTCAACTTTAAATAGTGGCCCCTAGTGTGGTTGTTTCCTCTAACCGAAAACAACTTGTTTGCATCGAAGTCCACAAAACCAAGCACGATTGCAAAGTCAGGCAAAGGTCCACCTTGAGACGTCTCAGTTCAAGCGATTCAAGACCCAGAATGGTCAGACGCTGTTTGTAGGATAAAAGTTTGAGACCAGGGAGACGCTTGGTAAAAGATCGCTGAACAGATTCCAACAAAGTAATATCCTTAATCAGATGTGGAGATCAGACTTGACTCGCGTATTCAACAATTGGCCTAACATACACTGCAAAAGCACGAATTAAGGTAGAACTATCACCAGATAAGAAGCAGCGCCAGATCATGTAGCTAACACGTTTTGCCCTGACTGTAATTATACTACAATGGGAAGAGAACTTCAAGTTTGATGTCAGATGAACCCCAAAATCCATTGCATTTTGAAGACAAACTAATATTTCGTCATTTAGAATATAGGAGGCCGTCCTATCAATCCCAATGGAAGAGTAAAACATTTTAGTGTATTGATTGGTAGTTGCCATTTTGATGTCCAGACTAATGCAAATTACCTAAACGTGACTGAACCTTTTGTCGTTGTCGAATCGCTGGTCGAATATAATTTTCACGAATATGCTCCGATAGTCGGAACAAACTTGAACCAGGTTAATTCCGAAATAAGAATCACGGTGCAAAATCAGGACCTTTTCTCTCATCCTCACCAGAGTTA
>JAHWFP010209291.1:9516-65162 GCA_023313725.1 Lithobius niger | reverse complement strand
AGTGCTGCAAGCCATATCAAACCTTTTTTTTTTGCCCCGCTGTTGATAAATTTATCTTACCCCCCCCCCACTACCCACGTTTTTTTCGAATGGGTGTAATGAAAAACAAAAAGTCACAGAACCACTGATCTTTAAAAACTAAACTATTCGGCGGGGTGGGGGGGTGAGTTAGGGATAGTCCAATATTGATGTCAGTATAATCTGTATTTATTGGTATTTTTGCCGTGTCGGTATCGGACCATTGTAAGGCATCCGATACAGATATTTGTTATGCCAAGAAACGCAACCGTCTTCATTGCAAAACTGACACCAAGCACAGCAAAAGCAACAACCAAGTGAGAAAAGCAAAGCCATTTGCTCAGTTTTAATGAAAATGTAGCACATGACAGTTCCAATGCTCTTAGTTTTATGACGACCAACCTAAAATCTAACTGAGAAGATGAATGTACTGAAGCCATAAGCAGGAATAAGAGTAGAAATGCTGGTTATTGCTTCGCAGAACTTTTTTGGATAATCTCAACAGTTGGAACCCATGCAAAACCAAAAAAATTAAGTTGCATTTGTATGAGATTTAAACTTTTAGTCGTGATTTATTATTATTATTATTATTATTATTATTATTATTAGTATCGGTACCGGATCAGATCAGATCAGATCGGTGGGTTTACCCTTCATCGGTATCGTGTCGTATCGGTAAAAAGTCATGTAGGCCGATCCCTAGGGGGAGTAGAGTGGTTCAATCTAACCATGCATTATGCATACGATGTTGGATGTGCCTGTTTTAGTTTAACTGTACCAAAAAAAGTATGTAAAAGGGCTCACCAACTCTGCACTATAAACATCGTTCCCTTTTGAAACTACCCTGCCTGGTGAAAATCGGACAAAGGCAACTGCCCTTAACTAACCTAAGCTGTAATAACAACACTAAAAACAACACCAGGACATTAACATAAACAAATTATCTTTTCGCGATTGTTGGTGAGCTGTTCTACATAATATCCAATAAAGTAATGGCAAGCAAGGCACTATAATTACAGTCATGGGTAAGTAATGACTAAATTTAGATTTCTAGATTTCAGTCATTTTCGTAGCCGTGTAACCTAGAATGTTGGTAAGTCTGTCAAAATAAAGACAACCAGCTGTTCACTGAAGTAGGAATTAAAGCCTAATAGGCCTACGGAACTTGAATGGTAGCCTATTAGAATAGCAAACCCCCCCCCCAACAAGGTTTTTTTTAACTTTTGGTTTTTAACTTATTACTGGTAGCTTTACAGAAACATGAAATGAAAATGGAAAAATTTGCAGTGCATGTGCTTTCATGATCCAAAGGGACTCATTAGGCATATTGTTTGTTTGGTCTGCTGTGCAGCAAATAGTCTTTCTCAAGAGGGGTGCAAGGGAAAAATTATTGGCCCCAAAACAGGGGTTTAACAATTTTGGGTCGAAGGTCCCTACTCCTCCCCCCCCCCCGCTCCTCCGAAAAATGACAAAATGTAGCTTATATTATTTTGAAAGGGCTGAGGAGAGGATGGCTTTTTCTATACACTTCAATAAACTGTATGTAGGCTATGCTTCAAGGTTGTAGTGTACAAGTTTAAAAATAGTTTAATGTATTTTCCAAAATAAATACAAGAAAATTTTTTTTTTATTTTTCATCGTAAAAGTTGGGATCCAGTCTTCTAATTTCATGGCTCCAGGGCCCAGGTGCTTTGCACCCTCTGCTCCCCCCCCCCACACACACAATTGACAATTCAATTGTTGCATTGTTGGCCAGTAGCAAAGGTTTTCAAGGGAAGCTAGGCATTGTCGGCTACGAAAAGTGAGGCCACACCTTGTGTACCCTCTCCTAAACTTCGCAGGAGAAAAAATGTTCTACTCTAGTTCCCTTTACAGCAATTAAATAACGCAAAACTCAAAGGTCTTGTGGTACTCAAGTTCATCCAGAGTTAATTTTTGACAAACATAATGAAGGTCGTCTGTCTTTTTCAGGCACTACTTGAATTTGGGGTTTTTTGAGTCTACGTCCGCCTTTCCTTTTGTGGATGTTTTCAATTCCGAGTTGTAGTTCGTGACCACGGATCTCTAGTGGCAGGAGTGGAGCAGAGCTGATGATGGATTTCCACATGCTGCTGAGCAACTCTTGGAATTCGGGATGGCTGATGGTTGGTTATTTGGGGGGGGGGGTGAATGTTCATGCGCGGGAAATAAGTGTCTTTGTTTGCCAAACATATTAACCTAATAATTTAGCATTACATTGTCCTCAATTAATGTCTCCCTGGAGGTTTTTAATTGCTTGTAGACACCTGCTTGCATTACCCTCGGTGCATGCGCAACCCTCTCTATATAAGCGAGAACGTGGATCATCTCGGCATTCATTTTCCTCAGAGGTTCCTACGCATCACCTCGTCTCCCGCCTTTCGGCCTGGATTTTGGGTTTTCCTGTCGCTCATCTCCGACGATGGATGCAGCCCAGTCGGTCACTGCTCCCGCCTTGGATGCTGCTCTCTCTCCTCCTGGTATCCCGCCCGTCCACGACGACCGCTGCATGCCCGGTGCTGAACGGGACGTGCATGTCGCCAACGACGACAACGACTCTCCGCTACAAGATGGCCAACGCACCCCGCCTCCCCCCGTCCTTTTGGTCTTAGCAGAAAATGTAAGACATGCTAAGGCGCTTCTCTGGGATGCCAAACGGAAGCTCCGTGAAGCCTCATCTCAAGCGGGCCTTTCGGTCAACAAACAACTCCCCACTCGATTTATCATCGAAGTCATCTCGCAGGGAACACAGCGTCACTTGCAGCGAAGCCCACAACTGTCTTCCGTTGCTATGCCGACAAGACGCTGATGCCCCCCCCCCCCCGGCCCGGGTCATGCATCTCGTCCGTACGGCGGACTAACACACAAGATTGGGTCGTATCAGCAACGTGCCATGAAAGCCGTAACGCCTGTCGCACACCTCCGACGCATCTGCTAAGAAACGCAAGCATTCATCTCCCCTTACGGTCGACCCTAACGCAACATCTCCCGTCGCTTTACACCACGGCCAGACGTCTCAATCGCTTGCCGCAAAACACATTCATGTTCCGGACGACAACAATGACGATCCAACCATCCCTCTGGCATCTCTTCTCAAGACAGTGGAAGACACAGTCCCAGGCTGTTTGCTGCATAAACTATCCGGGTATGCAGATGCACCAGTGATAAACAGAGGACTTAAAACCGGCTTTGGATTTGCCTTCGGCGACAAGGACGCAAAACCCTGCAGCCTTTTGGGTCAATCAACAACCCTCCTCACCTGCCTGTTTCGTAACGGCGGCTCTCTCTAGGGCAAAGGCGATCCCTTGCTACTTGACACAGAACCCCCTGCACCCTGGCCTGGCCGCGAATCTAGCTTCTTTCGGCCACACGGTGACGGCGCAACCAACCTCAAGAATTTTGACACTTACCGTGAATGTGAATTCCTGTGCAGTGAAGTCAAGCTGGATTTCGGATCAGCCCTCACGATCTCTAAAAGAGTTGAAGTGCTTTCCTTTGTCCTGTATGACAAGGACAAGTGCTTACGCCTAAGTTTACGAGAAAATCACAAGCCAACGTCCTAAACACCGCAGTCAACGCTCTTTGTGAGAAGCTGTCGGTCGATGCAAGCCCCGAAGAAATCCGTAACCTGTCTTCCCTCATTTCTCAGATTTTCCAAAAAGCAAGTTTTGCAACCTACCACTCCCTAAACTGGGCCACACAAGCGTTATTTAATAACACATTACTCTTAAGAGAAGCTCCTCTTAAATCTGCACACAATCTTAACGAATCGACCAGACATCGTCTACGCAACCAACCGCTTCACAAGTCCGACACGCTCTTCCGGGGGATTGATCCCGACACTTGCATCTCATTTGGATATTTCTCGCAAACCTAAGACATTCCGACAAGACAAGCCGGCCTTTCGGTCATCTAAGCCAAACAGGTACCAGAACGCCCGTCCCTCTCCCGAAAAACCACCGGATTCCTCAAACACCACACGCAACGCCAGTTCTTCCAACAAGACACAGTCCTGTCAAGACACAGCCTCGATCACGCTCCAACCAACGCTTCAACCAGAAGCACGCTGCAACTCCCGACCGCCGCAGCTGACACTCATCCCCCGGCGGCCGCAACTCACACCGCAAACAATGACTGTCACCGGCTCTCTCGCTTCCCTGTCGCTGCAAGAATTCGCCATTTTTGCCCAGCCTGGAAATCCCTTTATCACAACCACGAAGTCCTTGCAATCATAAAAGAAGGCTTTCAGCCTACCTTCCTCATGAAACCACCGCTTGCAACAAAACCCCCGTGGAACTTCACGGCCTCAGTATCTCACTCCCTCATGTCAGAAATTTCACTTCTCCTAACAAAGAAAGCGATCATCAAGAAACAAAACCCAGGGCCAGGATTTTACAGCTCCATCTTCACCCGTCCGAAGAAGACAGGGGGCCAAAGACTCATTTTCAATATGAAACCACTGAACAAATACATCGACAATCCCCACTTCAAAATGGAAACACTAGAATGCATACGCCTTCCTTCAAGCAAAACGACTGGAGAATTTCCATAGACCTGGAAGACAGCTACCTACATGTCCCACTCCACCCATCTGCAACAAAATTCTTCCGCTTCATCTACGACGGCCAGGTTTACGAATTCCGCTGTCTTCCTTTCGGTTTAAATGCAGCTCCAAGAGTTTCCACCACGATTTTAAAACCAATCTTAGCTCACCTCCACCAGCATCAGATCAAAGCAAGCGCATACCCTACACAACCAAGACCCTCACCGTCTTATCCAAGACAGGGACACAAAAATAAATCTCCTAAACCAACTAGGCTCGGCGTGAATCTCCCCTAATCACACCTCGTCCCGCAACAAGTGTTCACGTTCCGAGGGCCTCGTTCAATCTCTCATCAGCCCGAATCTCTCCATTGCCCGATAGGGTAGAAGACCTTCTTCGACACATTCGTCAATTCCAGAACCAACAATCATTTTGCATTCGAGAACTAAACTCCCTCATCGGAAACATGGACTCACTTGCAACACTCGTCCCCTACGGCCGATGGATGGGTAAGGCCCTTCCACCACCACCGGATCAATAACTGGTCAAACCCACACCTCAACCCGGACCATCAGTTCCCTTTCCACGACGACTTCCCTCACAACAGCCTCCTTTGGTGGACGGACGTCATGAATCTCACCAAAACAGTCCCACTCCACACACCTCCCCCAAACCACATCATCTTCACACATGCCTCGAACCATGGCTGGGTAGCCCACCTAAGGAACCTGGAAACATCGGGCAGTTGGCAGGAAGAAAATCTTCATGACATCAACTTCCTCGAACTCCGTGCTAACCTTCTCGCTTTACAGCATTTCCTACCGATCATCAAGAACCAAGTAGTCCAAATACAAGCCGACAACACCACTGCTTTAGCTTACATAAAGAAAGAAGGTGGAACCAAGTCCAGACTACTTCACAACCTAACCTCAGAAATTATCAACCTTTGCATTTCCAACAACATCACCTTGCTTCCTCTTCACAATCCAGGGACAGGCGGAATTCCAACTTTTTTCTGTTAAAATTATCATTTATGAGATTAGCGCAGATCCGTTGAGAAAAAATACCGATAGGTGGGGGGGGGTATAGATTGAACAAGCAATCGGTAATTTATGGCCACCATTCCTTCGCCCTGCAATCTCTAGCCTTGGGATTCCGTGCATTTGTTTTCCTGGAAGTACTTTTTAGCTACCTACAGTACTCTATGGAAAATGAATGTGCATGTTGTTGCTTGCGAATACCTTGGGAGCAAGGACGCGTGTGATTGGTTGGCTTGAACGGGAGAGCCAATCACTGCTCTCGTTTCAATTGAGATGCTGAGTGTACAGTTAGGCCTAAGCTAGCAGGACAGGACAGGCACCGCGTGGCCTTGGCGTGCGAAATGGCCAACGTAATACAACGGGACGTTGAAAACAGAGCCAAAGAAATCGATGCAAAGTGCAAAAACAAGTTCATATGGGACTGGTTGGAGAAGCAAGTTGTTGTACTAGTTGACAACGAAAAACTTACGATTTCATGTGGCGAATTTATTCGCAAGCTTGACGTGGCTGGGAAGGCCTTATGTATGTTTTTAATTTAGTTTCAATGCAAAGCAAAAATTTACTTTGATGTGAAAAGTTAAAATTACTTCGAAGATTAGGGTGTTTTCAGCACACAAATATGCAAAAATCGTTTGGCTTCAGGGGGGCACTGCCCCCTAACTCCCCAGCAGGGTGCCCCTGCACCCCGCTTCATTAATTCTTCAGACTTTTTCACAAGACTGCATTCTCATCCCTGCAGGGAACAGGAACGTCATTGCAGACTCCCTCTCCCGTCGCTCACCACCAACAGGGGAATGGGCCATCGGCACCATGCTTCTCACACTTACTGTCCCTACTACTAGACACTCCTAGAACCCTCCCTCTTCTTCCAGATCTTCTGTCTCAACAAAAAGGGTCATATCTTCAGCCAAACCTTCCCAGTCTAAACCTTCACGCGTGGGTACTATCATCAAACTCCTCAAAAAGAATGTGATTGCACGAGGTTTTGTATTGCAACATTCATCAGTGTTGTTGGTTTGTTTGATTTTAGGTGATCACGACATAAATAATATCACGACATTTATAATATTATAAATAATATAATAATATCCGTGTGTATCGCTCTGCCCTAAACTCGGTATTCAAAGCAGCAGACAAGACCAACCTTCTAGACGGCTACGCATTTCGGCCCTCCTCCGCTCCTTTGAAAACGATCGACCAACAGACTGATCGTCCTTCAATCCCTAATGGAAGCCCCCTACGAACCAATGCAAGACAGCTCCCTTTACCTCTTAACCAGGAAAACATTCTTCCTCGTGACACTAGCAGCCTGTGCCCACTGCTCTGAAATCCAAGCCCTATCAGCAATCCCGGCCTACTGCATCTTCGGTCCAAATTTCTCCTCAGTAACCCTCAGTAACCCGAGCCAAAACACAAAAGACACGTTCATTGCATGGCCTTCACAACAGTTTTCCTGGCCAACGTCTGAGGTTACTTGGCCTTGAACCACTTTAGTTGAGGCACCTGAAGGCCGACCTGATGTTGACATTTACAGTTCTTCATGGTCTGTTCTGTGGAATCTGCACTACGGATATTACTAGGGGCCACTCTATGAAACTGAGGGTTCCCAAGTGCAACTTGGACTGTTGAAAATTTTTTTTTGCAAATCGGGTAGTGGCTCCTTGGAATTCCCTCTCCGAGGCTGCAGTCTCTGCTCCATCTCTGAGTGTCTTTCGGCGGGAGTTGAATTGTAGTGACCTCTCGAGTTTTCTGAAAAGATCTTATCTGTGATGCCGCATTGCATTTTTGTGGGACCAGTATCAGAGGATGCCCCCGCAACCCTTCTGGATCCTTCCCCCCTAAATGAGGGAAAACCGTTATTATTATATTAAAAGCCCTCTGAACCAACAAAACCTATAATCTTTCCAGCACTCACAAACTTAACAGGAGATGAGCCAGAACGTCTCCTATGCCCCATCCGAGCGCTACGTTTCTACCTCACAAGCACTCAACACGAAGACATCAGCAGAGGCAGAAATCAACTGTTCCTACCCGTTGACCTCCAAACAGGAGAAACTTCAGCTGCTATGCTTTCCCGCTGAATTAAGAAAACAATCGACAATACGACAAAGCCAACTTAAGCAGGGAGAGTGCAACAACACACGAGGTTAGAGCAATTTCTACTTCTAGGGCATATCATAACGCCACCCCAATAGAAGAAATTCTACAAGCCGCTTCCTGGCGACATTCAACGACATTCACCTCACACTACCTAAGAAACATGTCAAGAGAAGAAAAGGGGCTACACCGGCTGGGACCAATCGTCGCAGCCAGAACTGTGGTCAACCCCCCCTTAAGCACAATCTGAACATAGCAGAAGCAAGCCATCCCATAGATGGAAGCAAGTCATCCACAGAAGGACGCAAGCCATCCATAGAAGGAAGCAAGCCGCCCATGAAGGATGCAAGACCCTCACAAACAACGGTCCTATTCAGGGCCACCAATCCCTAGGAAAGATATCCAATTTCCTGTTTCAACAACCTGTTCTGAATAAAGTGCAATTTTTTAAATAAAATTTTGGGGGAAGCCTGCTTGCAACCCCGGGCGCCCCGTCAGATCGGTGCCGGCACCACGTTTGACGAGGTCTGCTGATAATGCTAAATTATCAGGTTAATATGTTTGGCAAACAAAGAAAAAATTTTGCCGGCCCCCAGTCAGGCCGGCTAAAAATGGTTTCTTTTTTGTGTAAAACATACTTAACGTAAGCCCGCCCTACCTCCCCTCTCGAGTCACCGCCTGACCGATTGAGAGGAAAATGTATGCCGAGACGCTCCACGTTCTCGCTTATATAGAGAGGGCTGCGCATGCACAGAGGGTAATGCAAGCAGGCGTCTACAAGCAACTTAAAAACCTCCAGGGAGACATTAATTGAGGACAATGTAATGCTAAATTATCCGGTTAAGTATGTTTTAGGCAAAAAAGAAACCATTTTTAGCCGGTTGGCTGGGGGGGGGGTGGCAAAATTTACTTTTGGGGGTGTTAGACTTAGACGGTAATGCACTCAAGAGCCCTCAGGTGGGTATTCGTGCTAGAATTCGACATAAGAATGGTGGTGGCTCAGTTCCAGTCTATGCAATACTCTGTGTAAGCTTGCTGAGCTGCTATTCCGTTGGCTGGGTCGAGAGCTCTTGTGTAGGTAATGTAATCACGCAAGCGGATGTTAATACCCTGCCAGGTCTCTCCAACGTAGATTGCATTGCCCTCACGAATTTTTTATGCGCCGTATTGATTGCGGGGGCAGAACGGGTAGGCAGCTTGATCATATCACCTCCACAAGAGCCAACGAAATAGCAGACCACCAAGTTTCGACACAGCATCTCACAGACTGGAACCATGCCACCATCATGCTTGTGTCGAATGCTAGCATAGATAACCACCTGAGGGCTCTTGAATCCCTCAGCACCACAAATCATGAATATTCAACCCCCACCACCAGCCATCTTATCCACTACAAATTCCAAGAGCTGCTAACAGCAAGGGTGGAAACCTCGACATTCGAAACATCCACGAAAGGAAAGGCCGATAAACAGACTCAAAAAACTGCCAAGTCAAGTAGTGCCTGAAGAATACCGGTACAATCGTCGTATGTTTGTCAAAATTAGTTGCTACTAAAACTTTGAATTGAATTTACATAGCATACTAGCCTGAATATAATACGGTAGTTTGTTTCGAGGTTGTACCATTAACACTGCATCTTCGTCCTATATCTGCATCCAAATCCATAACCCAGCCAAATTTTGACTGATTTTGAAGTTTGAATACATTATTCGAATCTTTTTTCTTGCACTATCCCTTGGTTATACGTAAACACATGATACTGTGAGAGCAGAGAGTTAGAAAACTTTACAACACGTAAATCAGTCGATTTCACAGATTTTGTTGGTGGTAGATGGCAACTTTTTCCAACTGTCTTCATCAGGCTTAGTTTGAAAAGCACCGAAGTTTTCCAAACTAAGCTTGATGAAAACAGTCGGGAGAAGTTTCCATCTACCTCCAACAAAAGCTGTCGAAAATTTGTGAACTTGGACTGATTTTTGAGTTGTGAGATTGAGAGTTGCTGGCGTTGTGAATTTTTCAAATTTATCCATTAGAGATAGTCCGATATTGATATCGTTATAATCTGTATTTATTGTTTTTTTTTGCCATATCGGTATCGGATCTCAGTAAGGCTACCGATACGAATATTTGTTACGCCAAGTAACAAAACAGTCTTCCCTGCAGAACTCAACAGCAAGCGCGGCAAAAGCAAAAACCAAGTGGGAAAAGCAAAGCTATTTGTTCAATTGTAATGTAAATGTACCACATAATAGTTCTGACACTTTTACAACAACCTACTTAAAATCTGACTGAGAAGATGAATGTACTGAAGCCATAAGTAGGAATAAGAGAAAAAATATTGTTATTGCTGCACAGAACGTTTTGGAATAATCTTGGAAGACTGGAACCCATGCAAAATCAGAAACTGAAGTTGCATTTGTATGGAATATAAATTTTTAGTGGTGTATTTTTTATTATTATCGGTATTGGATAAGATCGGTCGGATCGGTTTACCCTTCATCGGTAAAAGGTCATATCGGCCGATCCCTAATATCCATTGGTGGAAAAATGCAACCATCGTACTTTGAATGTTCAGTATCCACGGGAGAAATTGTGTTGACACTGAAATTCAAAGTGAAAAATACTTGTCAGTATTTTGCGAATTTTCGATAGGCATTTTGTCCATACCGGTGTAAAAATATCGTGCTCTTCTCTTCTTCAGGCTTGTTTTAATGTAATTTCTTCTGTTATTTACATTGGCTAAGACACATTGAGGGCCACGAGCCCCACATTAAAAAAAATATTCCTCGATCAGCTATAGCACAGCAGCGTTGTAAATATCAGAAGAAAGCACGTTAAAACAAGCCTGAAGAAGATAAGAGCACCATATTTTTACATCCACCTGTATGGACAAAATTCCGATCAAAAATTCGGAAAAAAAAAAGACGAGTATTTTTGAATTTGAGTTTGAGCCTCAAGTTCACAATTTTTTTCCCGCGAATCCATTGATGCCAATAAGAAGTCAGTAGCTCAAGTAGTTTTGAATTATTTAGCAAAAACTAAAATGGGATATTAAAAATTGTTAACGTAGTCCACAACAAAAAAATACCTATAATGACGATTAAATGCGATTCTGAATTGACATTGTCTGAAATATCCTACGGTCTGGTACCAGCTATATTGGTAATAGAGGCACTGGCAGAATCTTGGATGAGCGTCGCCCGCCTTGTAATCGTGCCCGTTTAATTTTGTTGAATTTATGAGCCCAAAATGGTAATCTGCTTTACATTCGAGACGCCTTACAATCGGACCAGCGCGGTATTATTTTGCTTTAATGGCTTCTCAAATTCAAAGTAAAACACCGCATGCTAGTTCATTCTAGTTCCCTATCATCCAGTGGTGACACATGAAAAGCAGCCAGAATGCAACTTTAAATAAATATACTCAAATCGCTGTAAACATATTAAGGAAAGAGAAAAACAAGCCAAACGGGAAGCGTTGTCATATCGATAAAAGCGTTGTCAATGATCTGAGGAAAGAATGGGTTGCCAGTTCGAATCTGAGTAATGCCACTCCGATGAAACGTAAGGGTTTAAAGGTGGCATACTGTAGTAAGATTTTGTGTGGTGTATGTTTTTTGTTGTTTGGCTCGTTTTCCTCTTTCCTTTACAGAATATGGCCTATTGTTTAGCCATGTTTAGTCTGGCAGGTAGAAAAAATTACATTTCCGAATAAAAAAAAGAGAAACCAACATAGCCTACAATCTGAAATAAAAACCAGCCCTTATTTAGTATCGGGAGTGTCATGGTCAGACAAACCTGCATCACCCCTGCATCATTAAAAATTCATATAGGATAGCATTGTTGGGTCACTGCCTCTTAGTTGTAGAAGTAAAGTTATGTAAGTGCACCAATAACAAGCAGTGGTAAACTTGTGGCCTCTTTGAGACTCGCGCCATGAGCATGAAATCCTTGTATCGAAGCCTGCTTGAGATGTAGCTTCTAAATTTCCATTGCCCAAATACTGCACCTGTATGGTTAAACCTAGCCCACACATATTTATTATTTTGAAAAAGAAATTCCTTGTAATAATGTGTGTTATGATTATTTCTTTACATAACCCATCCAAAAGATTTGGAAGAACAGCCATTGATGTTACACGCAGACAATCTCGTGTAGTCTTCTAGGTGTGCTATGAAATCCAGCAAACATTGACTAAAAAAATGTATCGTCGCATACCCGTCGTTCAAAAATTAAATGACCTGTTTAAAACTTTTGGACAGAGGGATGGCAGAAATTCCAGATTATGTCTTATTGCAGGTAGGTCACTAAAGTTAGTGATATAGGCTAACTTATAATATGTATTTGCGTATCTGGCCTAGCACTGATGCCACCAATATGAAAAAGCCTACTGTCTATAATAATGACAGTAGCCTAATAGTGAACAAAAATTTGGAAAGTGGTGAAATATGAGCCCTTTCTTCAAATATCAGTTGTTTATTTTTGAGATTACTTGTAAATACTTGTATTAGTATGAGAGTGTTCCTCTGGCCTGAGTAGGCTACTCGCTGTCATTTTCTGTGTCTCATGCATCCCTTGAAAAATGCCCAGTTTAGTGTTGAAAGAAAAGTGTAAGTTGGTAGGCTGTGAGGTTTTTATGTGAGCAAAGCAAGCCGTAGATAAAAAAAATACAGTTTACTTATAAACATGATTATGTCTTGCAGCCTGAATTAAAAAAAAAACTCTTTGTATTTCATGGAAACACACGTTCTGAAAAAAATATACTTGATCCCTATCTGGTTGTGTTGGCATTTATTCTTGGTTACGGCCTATAGTTAGAAACTTGAATTGAACAATGTGGGGATTGGGGTTGCCAGTTATAGTGCATGGGCCAATCCCAACTTAGAAACACCAGCAGGAGGCAGGGTCCTTTATCTTCCCCTTTACAGCCTTTACAGCCTTTGCATGCCTGTGGGCAATATTGCAAGCGTCTGTGAACGTATACGACTTTTGCATAATGGCATGACCTTTATTTCAGCAACATAGATTTCCCTAACCTAAAATATTTATTCTAGGTGAGATACTGTATTTTGTTTGATATTACCTGATTTTATGTTTATCTAGTGCATTGAGGTACGAAAACGACAATGGCTTATTGTAACTACCCTTTGCAGCAGGTGCAATTACAAGCACCAATCCCACAACCAATAATGTATAAGGGTGTAGAGATTCTTACTGAATCCAATTACCAAACCTGGGCTACAAAAATTAACGGTTTCAAAATCAAACATGGCTGGGGAACTGTTTTGGACCATGATCCACCTGCTGCAAACGCACAGGCAGCAGTCATTGATGCATATAACACAAAAAATGGGGACTGCATTTGTTTTTTGTACCAAACTATTTCCCCGGCCATACTGTTCCAATTCCAGGGTGTAACTAGTGCAAAACAAATTTGGGACACCGTGAGAAACCGTTATGGTCAGCAGCACCATAATTATGGAGAGTTTTTGTACAGGCAAGTTTCTAAGGCCAAGATACAACCTAATGAGGGTATACCAACATTTATTACGAGAGTTATAGGCCTAAGTCAAACCTGTATAGCAACTGGCAAGCAAATAACTGAAAGGGAGATCTGTATGACCATATTAGATGGTCTTGATAGGCCTCAGTTTGAAATAACCCGTGAGATGTTATACCAACAGCAGAATCTAAGCATAGACCTCCTCCAGAACGCCTTAGCCCACAGGCAACTTTTATTAGATCAGATGCAACAGAATGCGATGAGTGTACAGTCTTTTGTACCTGTAACCAATGTACCTTCCTTCCCTACTATGGCTGCAGTGCCGCAGTTACTCCCTTATGGCTATACTATGTGCCCTCCAGGTTATGGTTCTGTATACCAACCCCCAACCATGACACAGCCAATTCAACAGCACGCCCTAGCACAAAGTGTTGTCCCCCAAACCTCTCAACCAGGTAGAACCATTAACGCCGTTAACGGAAGTTGCTGGTCCTGCGGTAGCGATCAACATCGCTTTTCGCAATGCGACCGAATCCCTCGAGAACACTGTGTAGGGGTTAGGTGCTGTTCCTGTTGGGGCTATGGGCATCCAAGCGATCGCTACGCCAATAATCGCCCTGGTGGTCAAGATATGAAACAGCTAAATAACCCCACAAAACCTCGTTTTCAGAGGGAAAGGGGGGGACGCAGTAGTCGTGCGCATAACCCTCAGAATGCACAGACTAGTGAGTCTACTCATGCAATGGATCATGAAAATGCCTATGGCTTAACTTGCCATCCTCCTTCTGCTTTAGATACCCATACTTTCCGTTTCGATAGCGGGGCGGATACTCACGTTCTTAACTTCATCCCAGGTATAGTGGACATGTCCACCTGTAAGACTGTGAATGTGGGGTTAGCCACAAATGGTACGACTGTATTAGGCTATAAGATAGGAAATATAAGCATAGATGGTTTCAATAAGAAGGGTATTAAGTTTACTAAACCAATGGTATTAGAAAATGTAACATACATTCCTGAGGCCAAAGTGAACTATGTATCTCTGGGCCGACTAGAAGAATCGGGTTATAGCATTAGACATGCTGATAAGAAGATATTTGTTTACCCTAACCGACACCCACATACCGCAGTGTTTGTGTTTACTGGTAACCAGAGATTGTTTGATGCGGTGGGCGTACAAAGTGCTTCCTATTCATGTAATGCCTTACAGTTAGGGGGTAATGCCACATGTACTGCCGATATGATGCACAGACGCCTAGGGCATGCTTCCCATGAAAGAATTAAAAATCTTTATCGAGATAATGCTGTAAAAGGGCCCAAACTAATAGGGAAACCTAGCCCCTTCTGTAAAGTATGTCCCGAAACAAAAACAAGGCATAAACCTCACCCCCGTTTAAGCAGACCTATTGTTCGCAGGCCGATGGAACAATGGAATCTTGACATAACGGGACCTTCTAATGTGGCTGGCTTGGGTAATCAACGCTACTTGTTCACAATCGTAGATTTGTATAGTAGGAGATACTACGTTATCCCTATTGTGCACAAGTCAGACGTTTTCGATAACTTTGCACGTTTGGTGCTGGCTCAAGAAAATGCCACTGGGTTCAAGTTACAACGTATTTATACCGATAATGCTAAGGACTTTATTAACGCAAAATTTAGTCATTTCTGTACCCAGAAAGGTATAACCCACTTACATACCATGGTGCACTGCCCGCAAGAAAACTCACCAGTTGAACGGGCTCACGGGGTCATTAAAACCATTGTCCGCTCATATTTAAGTGATGCTGACCTGCCGACTTGTTTTTGGGCAGACGCAGCCACTGCGGCAGTCGACGCACGCAACTGTCTGAGCACTAAAGTCCATGTGGATGGTAAGACCCCGCTTGAAAAATGGGGAGGCTCGCCCCCCAATATATTTAAACATCGAAGGTTTGGTTGTCTGGTGTACTTGCACATAGAGAAAGCCAGGCGAGGGACATTTGACCCAACCGCAAAGCCCCATATAAACCTTGGCTATGACTATGTCCGACATGGTTATAAACTGTATGACCCCTTCTTGCAGAAGATTGTCTGGGGAAAAAATGTCGATTTTTATGAGGAGAGGAATGGGTCGGAACTGTTTGGCCGCGGACCCCACTATGTGCCAAGCTCTTGGTCATTGGACGGGCCCCCCCTCCTCTGACTATCCTAGCGGAATAGCCGTAATTAATCTCGACGATTCATCTGAAAGTGAAGAAGACGACGTGGCCCAGCAGCTTCCCATTCCCGTTCCTCAACCTCAACAACAACCAGCACAACCACAAAACCCCACAAGCTTCCAATCCATGTGGCACCACTCAATGTTGGCAATAATAATCCAATTAACCACAATCCCGTTGGCCCAGGCCCTAGGGGCAGAATCCCCCAGGTCTAAACTAGATGTTCCAGGCGTATTAGGGGTCTTAGCCCCAACTA
Organism: Lithobius niger; assembly: GCA_023313725.1. Lineage (NCBI taxonomy): Eukaryota > Metazoa > Arthropoda > Chilopoda > Lithobiomorpha > Lithobiidae > Lithobius > Lithobius niger. The sequence goes on along the minus strand of JAHWFP010209291.1, from coordinate 49,487 downwards.
CCCACTAGATGAGCGAGGCATAATTGTCATAAACTCTCAAGATGAAACACCTCCCAGTAGCTCATAAGTGTGTTCAATTAACTAACAACACTTGTTTTATTAACATTGTTTAACATTGTTTGTATAAGGCGGCAAACCAATTAACCCTATTACCTTAACTTAGAGATTATTGGTCTTCCCTTTCCTTTTATGTACAGAGGCTGTTGGTCGAAACCACACTCTACTAATGTGGGACGTTGGTCATAGAATAGTGACTGATATCTGTAAAATATTGAGGATAAATGTCCGCCATAAGGTAGATGGTAAACGTCCATCATATTGTGTTTTACGTGGATATCACACCTTTAAAGTTAAAAAGGGCAACGTTTGTGATGTGTAAACCTGTGAACCGCCACAACATCACGGGGAGGTTTGTGACGGGAATCGTTATGTGACGTCACAGGGTTGTTGTAATGAGGTTGCACCTCTTCACACGTTTTCACTGTTGTTGCGTCATGTGTGGATATGCCAGAGTGTTATGCGATTAATCCGAAGTAAATGACAAACGCACGTGTCCGTGCGGGCCGATAATGCTTAGCGTAATACCGTTGTATTCTCTGTTAAGCTATTATTAAGCTTCCTTATCCACTGAGCCGAGCTGTTGACCGGTTCAAAACATTAAGACCCATCAGCAGAATTTCCGCCATGTTTGGCCTTGAAATTCTACTGCCGACTATTTTACCATGTTCTAACTAACGTAGAATCAGCAACCCTGATTGACACAGTATAGCCCACAACCATGTAAAGAAGATTGTCTTCTAGGGCTTTAGACTTTTTCTAGAATTTTTACTTTCATGTGACGTTGTCGCCACAATGAATAACCAGAATAAACCAAGGTTTGCCGTCATGGGTTGTCACACGTTTTTTACTACTAACTAGTTTTACTTCTTGGCACTGATCAGTTGTTGGCGACGTAACCAGACGGCTTCGATCCCGGACTCTGAGGGGCTACGCAACCGTCGTGACTCTTTCTCCCTCTACATTAGCGTATCAACTGAGCTAACATGACGGAGATCGGCGCCGGGACAATTCCAACTGCGTAGGTGGAAACGACAGCCTTGTCAATGCCCTTCCCCTTTTGGGGGGCAAATTCGTTTGCTTCCCACACTTCAGTCCCACATAATTCGACAACATGTTGGCCACAATACGTAAACTTAAATAGTAATAATTAAATTTGTTTGTATTGTTGTACTCGGCACCATATGCTTATTTTTAGCTTGTGGGCGGTAACGGTATTTTATTTAACAAGACTCGTACACTGTACACAGTGAAGAGATTTTTGGAATTTAAAAAGGCATCGCAAGATGCTCTCTATGAATGTCGCACATTCTTCGTTCTTCGTAGAATTCACCTCATTGTGTTAGCAAATGGGATGTCTCCTTTGCTATCGGGCCATTTGATTTTACTACTTAATGCAAAAATTATGTCACTTTTGGTAACCACCACCCCCACCACTCTGCTCCCTCCTGTGTACCAATCACTGTTTCTGTTCCCTACATCCGGTTTGGTGGATTTTTGGTTGTGCTGCCGTGATAAGTTTTGTTTTCTATGTGCCATAGGAATTCTCATTACTTGCGCTATTTGCTTTCCTTCTCCGAATGTTGCCTTTCCCTTAGAGGTTTTAGATGAGAAGAGATGCACAGCTTGGCACACTAGGTGCACATGTGCACCCCTCCATAAGAGTTTCCGTCTTAATGGAGTAGCATCTTTTTTCCTGAACGCTTCATCAAGCACGCACCTTTCGCTTTTCCCTCTTCATCTCTGAAAGACCTAGACCCATGGCAAGATCAGGGCCTCCCGAAAGCGTCGTCGAAAAAGACCACCCCTCCATCACCGGCGTACCGCCCTCTGTTCTTGATGATGGCATCAGCTCGTCGCTCACACCGCCCGCATCTCCCGCTACTTCTTCATCCACCTCGCCTATTTCGGATTCACTGCATCATCCGTCAAGCCGTCCGATTTCAGCCTGTTTCTCCCATCCCGTACGACCCACATTCATGTTGTCTTTCACCCTTCAGAATGCTTTGGCTCTTCGCAAGACTTTGGATTTTCTTTCAATCCTGTCTCATGATGGGCCATCGATCCGGAGCCGCCTCCGAACATCCGACGACTTTCCCCCCCTCCCAACATTGCTTCTCGGGATCCTCTGCCGGGCTTCTCCTCTGCATGACTTTGCATCGAAGCTCTTCTTTCGGCCTATTGTCCATGACCCAACCATTGTTGTCTGCTGCCGCCGATAAACCAGCCTGACTCCACGCATCCACCCCTTTCACATGATCTTTGTGCCAGCTGCCCACTGGTTTCCTCATGGAACACTCGCCGCTTCGCTGACACCGTCCTTCCAACCGCCTTCCTTCACAGATCATTCTTCATGGTCGGTCTTGACCATCACTTGTCGCCCGCCTCGTCACTTTTGGTCATCTTCCCTCGACTTTTCACACCACTGCTTCTTGACCAGATTTTCTCTTTCATTCTAATCTCGACTGGCCTGCAAAATGTTCGACGTTTTACTTATATGACCATCACACGGCCCCACTTCATGGTTGCATTAGCTCCGGGTCTCTCTCTCTCTTCTCTTTCGTCCCACCCTGATTTTTCTTTCATTAGGAGACTGTTGTTGTTTGACGCGCACCCAGCATTAGCCATGGCACTAGTGGGAAAGAGGGACAATTTTGCTAGGTAAATCCCATTGGAAATTCCCAGGTTCTTTTATATGTCACAATCGACATGAGCATGAGTCAACATATGCCCCTTCTCTACCAGAAAATGCCAGGGGTGGCTGAGGCCGGACTAGAACCCGGGACCTCTGGCACAAGAGAAGGTCATGCTAATCATCAGGTCACCTTGCCCCCGCCCCCTCTTCATTAGGAGACTGACAGAACGAAGAAATTCATAGGACAACGGCTACAAGCATGACTGAGAGTTCTCCTGTCACACCCGACACAACTCTTTTCGGCCCAAAACTGGTGTCTGTCTCTCTCGGATGGGCACTACAACCCGACAACATCACTCGTCACTGGTCAGGATTATCGCCCTCTTCCGACGTTTCCCAGCACTCAATCAGCTTCGGCCTTCATTTCAACTACTGACGACTCAAAGCAGCACAAGAACTCACGCCCTACCCATCAGACCTCACGCTTTGGCGGGAAATCGGCATCGTTCTGACTCGAACTGCCACTCCCTTATCACTGTCGCTTCTCATCGTCATCCACCAGCCATCATGCCGTTACGCAAACATGGCAGGCTTTCTGCGTCGGCCTTCGTGGAAATTTCTAACAATCTATCCGCACACGTTTCCAGTGAACCTGAAAAATGGGCCTGTGCTGGAATAGTAGCGAGCAAGCAATGTTATGACCCTCATCCATCGTGCCAAATTCATTGCACTTGCACTTATTTCTCCAACCCTTGCTCCGTATGTGTCACTATCAGTAGGATGGACTGGAACGTCATCTTGCAAAAACTACAAGACTCTTTAAGGCGGCGGTCAACGGTGTAGAGTATTTCGTGCTGAGCTCCCCACCTGGGCAGGGGTCACGAAACACGCAAGAAGACTGGAACCTGATGCTACGGTGGCAGAATCCAGGGCTGGCATTCGAGGAAATAATTGTCTTTCGTGTTGATTCTGGCATCCAAATAGTGGCTACGAAAGAGGCGTGACTTGACTGAAACGGATCAGATAGGGTGGCTGAATCCAAGGCAGCCAGATTAGCAGATGACTGAAACTGCAGGAAACTTTCTTCAATTCAGGAGGGTATCTTTCGTGCCAGTGCAGTAGCCACGAAAGAGGCTGTGAACTGAATGGCAGAAAACAAAAGAATTTTGCATCAACTGATGTAGACGTCGGTGGAACCCTTTCCGGCGAAAGAGAGCACGGAGCGGAAAATGATGAAGGAAGACCTGACCGTGCGTTTGCTGGTTATGGTCGTGCAGGATAAAAACGTAGTCTTTTGATTGGCTCCCGAAGATGACGCAATGCTTGCGTCAAACTAGGGCAGCCGTCTTCCATGCAGATGTTGTTGTCACGAAAGAAGAGAAGGGCAGACAGACTACACGTGACGAAACAACTGGCAGCAATGCTGGGAAGCGCCTTTTGTGTTGCTGCCGAAAGAGGTCGGAACCACAGGAGATGAAAGAAGCTTGCTTTCATGGTGCAGGCAGCAGAAAGAGACGAGCTGAATGGCGTGACTGGAGCCATCGATAATTCCCGTAATTGCTGAAGCTATGATGGGGTGAGTACGGCAGGGACCGATGATCAAATTTTCTGGCCGGGCGAGAAATGGGTCCCAAACAGACGCAGGCACTTGCCGGTCAGTGGCACGGAAGAAGCAGAGTGTAACTGGGCCGACACAGTTGCTATGCCGAAACTCAAGCCAAGGCAGATAAGGGGCAGTCCCACAGGCTGGAGGCGGTAGTGGGATGCCGAGGGTAGGCGATGAGGTGCAGCTGGATGGTCGACGAAAGAAGAGAACGGATGAAGCGACCATTCAACATGGCCGCTTGAGAACAATAGATGCAATACTTTCGTGGCAAGCTCTTTTTATAGGAGGGGTGCGGCATGCGCGCTTGGTTACCAAGCTGGCCCGATCCAACCAACTTAAAATCTTAAGGATGAAACCAGCATTATGAGAAAGAATACTACAACAGGCAGCCCTCACTGCAAGGTTTTTCTTACTGGCAACTGCCGTCATTCATGTTGCAATCGTCCTCATCGTGATTCCCCAGATGGTCAATTGTCCCTTACCCTTTCATGGCTGAGATTCTTGCAGTCATAGGGGGCCGCGAATGCGATTCTAAACCCTGTGGTTGCCCTGTACTGTCTTGCAGAGGAATTTCAAGCACCAATTGCCAATCGGTTCGCCAATCGCTCATGTCCCAATTGCACATTCGTATATAATCACCTGGCAGTCAGACGCAGGAAGGCAGTGCTACTTTAAGGGAATTTACTGAAGACGAAAGACAGTCACCTCTTCCCTCCCCCTCGTTTGGACTGCTGTGAAGATTTCAGTGTGGAGTCTTACTCAACCCTGAGGAGAAGGATTTTGGGCTCTGGTCACAAAAGGACCCGCTACCTGCTGTCCCTTTGTTACCCTCATCGCTGCACCTTCTGACCTTCGCCTCTCGCTACCTCCTGTCCCTCGCCGACCTTCATAGCAGCATCTTCAGACGTTCATCCACTACCTGCCTGCTGTTCCAAGCCAACCATCACGCAGCGATTACACCTTCATCCTTTGCCGCATTCTCTCACTCGCCGTCCAACACTTGCAGCCGACCAAACTTCGGACCTTCATCTTCAGCTGCCTGCTTTCCCTCACTAGCCATCATTGCAGCTCTTCAACCTTCATTCTTCTCTGCCTTTCGTCCCTCACCAACCTTTGTTTGCAGCTCGACTAACCTTCATTTATCGCTGCCTGCTGTCCTCGCGGACCATCATTGCCACTCCTTCGAACCTTTGTCTGTCTGTTGTCCCTCACCAACCTTCGTTGCAGCTCTTCACCTTCATCCTTAGCTACTTTCCATCCCTCACCAACCTTCGTTTGCAGCTTGATTAACCTTCGTCCTTCGCTGCCTGCTGTCCCCCCACCAGCCATAGTTGCAGCTCTTCAACCTTCATCCTTCGTTACTTTCCGACCTCAACAACCTTCGTTTGCAGCTCGACTAACCTTCGTCCTTCGCTACCTGCTGCCCCTCCCCCCACCAGCCATCGTTACAACTCTTCAACCTTCATCCTTCGCTACTTTCCATCCCTCAACTACCTTCGTTTGCAGCTCGACTAACCTTCATCCTTTGGTGCCTGCTGCCCCCCATCAGCCATCGTTGCAGCTCTTCAACCTTCATCCTTCGCTCTCTTGTGTCTTTCACTGACTTCCTTCGCTGCTCTACTAACCTTCGTTCGTCGCTGCCTTCATTCCCTTGCTAACCATCATTTCAGCTCTTCGTCCTCCATTTCCCGCATGTTTGTAGCTCTGCTACCCCGTCACTTCTCACTGCCAGTTGTTCCTAACAGTAGAAACTTGCACCTTTCCGAACCTTCACCCTTCGCTACCTGCTGCACCTCTCATCATATCAGCAGCCACAGCCGAAAGACCAGGGCAAATTCACCCGCTCTTCGAAAACTCCTACAAAAAGATCCGGAGAAAGTTGAAAGACTGTGATTGTAGGACCAGAAGGATCTTCGTCTTCCTCCATTTGGTTCCCGCTTTACTCTTTCGTCCGCAATATGGGACCAACCATCAATATCCGTTCCCACTGACAAGCCCTTGCCGTCGACCTTCTCACCGAATGTCCGAGCACCGGCTGTCATCTAACTTTGCCCATAAAACTGAAAGACAACTCCCCCCCCACCTTTGGCCGAAAGACCTGAAAGTCTGACACACCTGAAAGATCCGAAGGCACCTCAAAGACCAAAAGATTGACACGAAGTACCATGGCGTCCCAAAAAACCAAACAACCTGAAAGATCTGAATGCCAAAAGTCCAATTGGACTATCGGAAGTTTTCAAGGATGCTTGTCAACACATTGCTCTCCTCACGATCACCGACTGTTTCACGACAAAACAAGGGATCCGCCTCAAGGCTACTATTCAGATTGTAGAACCCTCCTTTGGCAGTCCCGGCATCATTGTCTCGCCTCCATAATCCCCACCACCACAACAACACTGTAACGGAGTATCTCTTTTCATCAAAATGACTCCTGTTGCGGACAACCAACTTAGCACCAATGCAAACCAAATGTCTGCTGTCCCTCACCAACTTTGCCGAAATCTCATCCTGACATGGGTCCTTCACTGCTAGCCATTTCAAACTCTCAAGATCAGCCGGCTATCTGAAACTCCTCAAACCCACCGCAGCTTTCCCCGGCCGTCGTCTTTTACTGCCAGTCTTCAGATGACTCTCACATAATAAATTACTCCTAATAAAGCCCAAGCTCTCAGCTGAAAGAAGCTTCAAGCTTTGGGCCGTAAAAGACCTCAGCTGTGAACTAAAAGAAGCCCCACGCTTTCGACCAAAAGATGCCTCAAGCTTTTGAACGAAAGAAGCTAATCCAAGCTTTAACTGAAAGACATTTCATGACATCCAGTTTTGAAAGTCTCGACAAGACCTTTTCAGTAGTAGAATTCAACCCACCAACACGAATTCACCGACAACCAAGACATGACCCCTTGTCGTACAACAACTCCGTTTCTTCACGTAACATCGGCTGCAATGATCGCTGCTTGGATCAAGAAGGTCATCCACAAAGCCTACCAACTAGTTTTTGAGCCCCGACACTTTGACCGATTTTCTGTACCTTCCGTAATGCTACGAAAAGTGCCTCATGGGTCACCAGCGAGATAGGATTGGTGCCAGGGCGCCCATCTTCTGGCGCTGTCCATCTAGCATCGTCCCCCTGGCGCATGACCTAAAACATCCACTGTGCAACACAACATCAACTCGGAGCACATGAACTCGGGTGGGGCACTCTCCACTTCTTCACAAGCCGCTACTCCATGGACATGTCAAGACATGAAAATGGGCTACACCGTGTGGGATCGATAGTAACAGCCAGATGTGTTGTCCAACCCCCTAAAGCACTCCACAACAAAAACGAAGTCCTCCAGAAGATGGAACTCCATTCAACAAAGTGCGAAGTTTGCTAACTTTTTTTTTGGGGGGGGGGGAGCCGTGTGGTGCCTGCCGCCATAAGTGATGTCTACTGTAAATGCAAAAATTTACAGGTAGTGGATATTTGCGTGCCGGCAACTAGAAACCCCAATTTTTCCGTCTAGACAAAATTGGTTTCTATTGCCTTATCGAAAATATACACTACCTGTACCCACCTTTCCTCATCTGTTGAGTCACCATCATGACATATTGAAAGGATAAAAAGCCACACCCGAAAGTTTTTACGCCGCCCGCGCACTGAGCGACTTGGCCGTGCGGCCAGGTCGCTGCAGCCAATGAGAATGCTTACCGTTTATGTAAAACGACGCACTAATCATTTTCATTGGCTGCAACAATCTGGCCGCGCGGCCAAGTCGCTCAGTGCGCGGGCGGCCTTATGGGAGGGCTCCGCATGACGCTTGCAACCCCCCCCTCTTATCCCACCACCACCAGTAGCACCAATCCCCAAACCATTTTTTGTTTGTAAAAAGCTAGTCGCAAACTTGATAATAAATATTCCGTTTTAGGGACCCCCGGAAAAATAATTAGTTTTACATTTTTACCCTGATTCAGAGAAACTTAGCTTCTCAAAGTACACACTTTTCAGAAGTAGAATTTGCTGCAACTGGCTTTAAAATCACATGACATTGCTTGTATTTGAAATAGTTTTTTTTATTTATATAGTTCTAACTTTCTCCTTTCAGAAAGCACTACCGGGGTTGACGTATTAAGCCTACAACAGTACAGAACTATGACGAAAAGCTGGATGTCGGAAGCTCGGCCTTAATAATGGAAGAATACCCATGCGAGGATGGAAGAAAGAGAACGTCTCCCAGGGTTCCCACTCAAAAATCTAAAACATTTATGACAAAACGGATCCAAATTTTGTCAATCATCTTGTTTCGCTTTTAACCAACATAAGGATAATTTTTAACTCATTTTTTTTTCGTTTTCAACCGTTGGTGTTGGGAGAATTAGTTTTTGGGTGGTTGGACGAAATGAAAATGTAGCCTACAACTTTTCATGACACACTCCAAAGTTATGAAAAGTCTTGAATATAACAACAGGAAAACACACACAACTACCTGGCAGAAACACAACAAAGTTCCTTTGAATTTTCGGTGAAGTCAACACCCGTTCACCTTCTTCAGAAAAAATGTCAACAACACAAAAAACGTCCGAAAACTACATGTCTAAAGTTCGCGAAGTCCAGAATTCAAAAACACGCGCGTGGAGGGATGCATCACTGATCTTCATTTGCCAACTGGATACTCCACTTTGCGTCAAGCTTGGCAGCCAGCGTAGGTGCCACCAATCTGTCAATGCCTTCGTACATCGGTCCCGTGATGTTCATTAATGGATGTTTAAGTGTCGTGAATCGCCAAATCGCCAAAGACTCAAGGGCCCCCAAATGTGCATCGTTGTGAGTGTTGGAATTCATCAGACTGGAAACCTTGTCCCAGGCAATGGGGTGTTGTGTTCTCAGATGGTCTTGAGCAATTCCATTCCAAGGATCTGCCTTGATGGTAGCAGTTTCGTGCTCTTTGATGCGTTGAAGGAGGGTTCTTCTGGTTTCCCCGATGTAGATGGAATCACATTCTTGGCAAGGAACTCTGTACACTAATCCACTCTGGTTGGCCAAGTGACTAGGCGTCAGCAAGTATCCGGGTGAAATACTTGCTATCTCATCAATAGTGACAGGAAAGGGGTGGGGGAAAGCTCGGCACAAGATGGCCGTCTTTCTTCAGTTTACTCTGAGTATAGTGGTGCCGAGCTTCCCCCACCCCTCCCCCCTCCTGTCACTATTGATGAGACAGCAAGTATTTCACCCGGATACTTGCTGACGCCTAGTCACTTGGCCAACCAGAGTGGATTAGTGTACAGTGTTCCTTGCCAAGAATGTGATTCCATCTACATCGGGGAAACCAGAAGAACCCTCCTTCAACGCATCAAAGAGCATGAAACTGCTACCATCAAGGCAGATCCTCGGAATGGAATCGCTCAACACCATCTGAGAACACAACACCCCATTGCCTGGGACAAGGTTTCCATTCTGATGAATTCCAACACTCACAACGATGCACATTTGAGGGCCCTTGAGTCTTTGGCGATTAGGCGATTCACGACACTTAAACATCGATTAATGAACATCACGGGACCGACGTACGAAGGCATTGACAGATTGGTGGCACCTACGCTGGCTGCCAAGCTTGACGCTAAGTGGGGTATCCAGTTGGCAAATGAAGATCAGTGATGCATCCCTCCACGCGCGTGTTTTTGAATTCTGGAATTTGCGAACTTTAGACATGTAGTTTTCGGACGTATTTTGTGTTGTTGACATTTTTTCTGAAGAAGGTGAACGGGTGTTGACTTCACCGAAAATTCAAAGGAACTTTGTTGTGTTTCTGCTAGGTGGTTGTGTGTGTTTTCCTGTTATGTCGATTTCAAACCACTGTAGACGCCGGTTGCCGGTATCTTGAATATATCTCCTCCCCCCCCAGCTCCAAAATAATCTCACTCGCCCCAGAGTAAGCATTACTTGTGACTACTCAGGTTACCTGTGGATGATATTCTATAGCCAAATGATTTCCAAATGTTTGGAAATGTAACATTTTCAATGAAAGGAAAGGCTGGTTTAACAGTCATGTTCTTTAAAACATTGTTTGTATCCCAGGCTTTTTTTTTAAATGGAACAATTCTTCAAAATCTTGTAAACAATCTTGAATACTGGCAATCGTTGATTACTGTGACATCGGAATGGCATTGTAAGCAGGGAAAAGAACACAATGTCAGAAGCGGAAGAACTACTATTTCTCTTGAATTTTCGGTGGTTGAAGCTGTGCAAAGGACATTAAATACACATTCTTCAAAATCTTGTAAACAATCTTGAATACTGGCAATCGTTGATTACTGTGACATCGGAATGGCATTGTAAGCAGGGAAAAGAACACAATGTCACAAGCGGAAGAACAACTATTTCTCTTGAATTTTCGGTGGTTGAACCTGTGCAAAGGACATTAAATACACATTTGTTGTTTCGACCACCTTCATCAGAAGCGCAAAAACAAATTTTCGAATATAACATCAGTGTCAGTGCCAGTCTAATCAGCCATGTCAACTCGTGTAGCACTGCTCTGTATTGTAGTTGAGTTGATTTTCCCACAGGTGGTTGAAGTCTGAGAAGTCTGGTGGAACCAGTTGTCCTATTTTCCCATACGCAGGGCTGGGGGGGGCCGCCCTCTGTGTTTGAAAATGCCTTATGGCCAGGGGATTCAAGCCCCCTGAGTTGGGACTCACTGGAAGAGTTGGATTGATGAACTGTAGCAGCTTCCCAATCGATGACGTCCCCAGTATTAACATTCAGATGCATGGTAATTCCATTGGTAGCTTTTCTCTTTCTCATGACTCCTAGATGTGCCTTGATCCCTGACAGGACTTGCGTTTAGTCTCGCCAATGTAACCATATATACAAGACATGCACCGAATTCAATACACCACTCCCCTCCACCATTTCAACATGTGCTACAACAGCAAGGTGTTTTTTCTTACCACAGAAGTCCCCGAACCTGAAGATCTGCTTAGGAAGACGGTGCAGAAGCTTCTTTTGAATACGACACTGTCACCTGATGAGGGTCCTCCTTCTCCCGAACCCCCTCTAGTGTTCCCTCCCCCTAGTTATTTCATCACCCCCCCCCCCTGTGAATGACACTGACACTGATGTAGCCATGAAACTGTAATTTGTTTTTGTTTTTGATGAAGGTGGTCGGAACAGCAAATAAATATTTAACATCCAAGAGGAATAGTAGTTCTTCCGATTGTGACAATGTGTTCTTTTCCCTGCTTACAATCTTGTTGACATTACAAGATGGGAGATGGGGAGGCCATTTGTCCCCCATAAACAGAGGCGAATTTAGAAATCTTGACTTCTGTATGGGACACTTGTGAAAAGTTCGTCCTCTTAGTGTGAATTATTTTACAGCATTTCTGCAAATTTATGTTTTTTGATATTTATGAAACATACAAAATTGTGTGACAATTTTATGACATGTGGGAGCCCTGGTAACTGGTAAAATTCAGGAGAGGAAAACCGTCAAATCTTGCATTACCACTTTCTGCTCTATCTTTACGAACTAGTATTGTTCAAAAGGAATTTGTATACCAGGAAACCTAGGAACACGGACTGCTCACCCAACCAAGATATCAGAGTTTGCTAATGAACTTTTACTTTTACAAAAACTTGAATGTTTACCATTGAGCGGTATCACTTGATTGAGATTTGTTCACTTACAGAAAGTTGAGTTCTCAGTATAACCTTACCAAAATTAGTAAACAATCTATTTAGTTTTAGTAGGTGAGAGTTCAATATTGTGTATTCGATAGATTGGGTTTGTATGCCGTAAGCACTTAATTGGAAATTTCTATCGAACATGTTCACCTTATATTCATAATAAATTTTTTTCTGTACAAAAATGTATACTTCTTACCTTATGAATGGTGCTTATCATTATCATAATTTCTACATGCCCACTAAATATTAATTACCTGCAATTTATCCTTCTCGTAATGCAATCAACCCTACACAGAAGAAATCCTCATAAGCCTATGCCTGACAGCTCGGTAGCCTTGATGAGCGGATGCGTGACGCACTCCTATAAAAGCGTTGGCATGGGACTGTGTCTCATCTTTCTTCTCTAGCTTCCATGGCATGTGGTCGCTCTCTCCAGCTCTCCATATTTTTCTCATTTGGCGCTGCGAGGCCTTTTGGACTCCTCTTGACCTTTGGTCAACATTCCACGTTCGTCACATTTTGAGGCTTATTCCTGCTTGCGACCTTCACTGTTCTTTCGTTTTTACCACAGCGTTTGGACATCAAGACCTCTTCACCTGTCGTTGCATCTTTGACCCACCTTCTTCCACAACAGGATCCCTGTCTGCGGTTCTCTTCGGTCTCTGTCCACGGTTCCTCCAGCCCACGACCATGTTAAAGGGACCATGGTAGCCACAACAAACCATTCAAGAGCCTCTGGTCATCCGACACTCCTGTAGATAGATGCATCGGCAACACGTTTCTACCTTGGTCCGTCGGACCAGTCCCTGAGGCCTGACACTCTGTCTCCTCCGCTCTCCATCACTGCAGCTTCTGTTCGTTTACAGGGCACTGCGGCTTAAGTGTTCGGACCCAGGCTGAGGCCGAGCCCGGTGCCGTTTCCTGTGATCGACTTTCGGTTCCCTGTGTTCTCGGTCAGAACTCCTTCACCTCGTCGATCTACCAGTGTCTTCCTCCTGTCGGCACGATGAGTTCCTCGGCAACTCCTGGATTCATTCCTGAGTATATTCATCGGCAACTCCTGCCTCCGGTTGCCTGTCTCTTGTTAACGAGAACCTAGCTGTTATCACTTGGATCCTCCATTCGGCCCACGACTCGTTGTTTACTTCAGCTTCAGTCCACGGTCCCCTCGAACTTCAGTTCATGGTTCCCCAGACCCTTGGATCTGTTAAGGAAGCCCAAGGGGACGGTAGTTGTACAATGATGAATTTACATTCGCCGATAGTTCCTGCCTTCTGTCTTCTGTCTCCTTGAACCGTGTCTTTAGGTTAACACACCGACATTAACTAATGCCTCCGTCCAAGGGCCCCCCAGGCCCATAGGCCTATTCAAGACATCTAAGGGAACCGCAGTGTTGTTCCACATCACTCTACAGCTCAGCTGCTGGCCTGTCAACAATTCTTTCACTACTACACCGCAGTAAATCTACATCTTGTTTCTACAGGAACATCTTGTTGTCTCCACCAGGTTCCTCTCTACGGCCTGATCTTCAAGACTACTTCCATCCAGCAATGTAAGAAGTGGTGTACCAGCCCTCATCAACAGTGTCACTCTGGGTCCCACCAGACCTGCTCTTTGAAATATGCCGACAATTGATAAGAAGGCGTCGCCCATCTTTACCTCGGTCTCCAATGGATTCCCACGGTCCCCACCTGCCTTTCCTCCGGCCTCAACACCGACTGTACTATTCGGAACAACCAGTGACTACCAGCACCGGTTCTTCTTCTTCTTCACCAGGTTCTACGATTACGGTTCCTCTACCATCATTTTGACGGTCACCGGTACCTTAAGCCATCAGTTCCTGCAGCTCTACCACAAACAGACGTCTTCACCTCATCACTACTTTCGACACCTCCTGTCTTGGTGCCTCCGGTCCCACCTTCTAGATCTCTTTCGGTGTACACACCCTTGTCCACGGTTCCAATTAGTCCCTCTCAAGCGTTTGAGTGCATTTTCCATCATCTGACACTATTCGTTCCACTTTTTTAAAGAAGATTCCCTTTGGTCCGTCAGCATTCACCCTGTTTCAACACTTTCAACTGAATGTTTCCAATTGATCGGTCACCCGCAACCTGGCGGGCACACAGCGATCTCGGTATCTAGACGTTCCCATCACACTGCTGCTCCTTTACGGCGTTCATCCCACGCCACAACCTCTTCCAGTAGCCAGACAAGTAAGTATTGCCCAGCACAACAATCTCAACCGTTACCAAACGTGATTCTACTACGATCTCTGCTTCCCCGGAGTCACCAGTCCCAGCGGTTCCCATCTTCCCTCTGCAAAGATACCACACACGGTTGTAATCACAACCGCTTCTATAACTCCACCGGATGCCAGTCCACAATTCTGCCAAATATTGGTCCTCTCATCAACGCATGGCCAACCGCCTCCGCTGCCTTGTCCTTTTCAAACATATCTGCATAGAGTGTCTGTCAGTTTGACACTACTTCTGTCCTCGTGCCTGTTTTTCCAGGACTATTTCCCTGCTCCGCACCATCTGCTGTCGTCTTCCGTGCATAGATTAACATCTCAAGGCTGCCGGGGTGGCTTTCGGTTCCCGAGCCCTGCCTTCGTATTTCACTTCCCCAACGATCTATGGACTTCCCTACCATGGCGTTGAAGAACCGGTCCCTCACCACGGCCACTTCTTTCTCCCTGTTTTCTGGATTGCGACCGACAAACGCCACCATTGTGTCAACCTTCAGGGAGTGCCCTTGCCTTCCTTTCGATAGGCATCTCGCTTGGCCTACTGCGGTACCGCTTCCTGGGGATTCTTCATCTTCGACAACATAATAAGCCCTGTTCAATAACGTCAACAACAGTAATAATAAGCCATTCGTCAACTGTGCTATTTCCAGCCACACGACACCGACATGAACACGTCACACCTGCTGACCCCTATCTTAACGGTTACCACAACGGTCCCATACTCTACACTACAGTTCCTTGTTCAGGAGTTTGCCTCCACACTACACTGCTCCCAGTCGTCATGCGCCTTACAAGATTACCGTCATCTGAAACCCGCCCAGACAATGATTACCGCGAGGTAATGTGTTTTGTCATTTCTCTTATGCACTCGGCTCATTCCTTGGAACCAGAACGCGACCGTCTGCTGACTCCCGGTCTTCCTCACAGTTCCCTCGTGTGATGCACCGGGCATCGGACCATCATCCGGGGCTTCTTCAATTAACCTTGATCCACCTCGGACCGACGGTCGGTTCTCAGAATCTGGTATTCTGGGGTCGCTGATAACAATAGAAAAAACAGGCAACTAAAAACTAAAACTTACCAGGGGCACCTGGTGGAAATTTGTTTTTTTTGTCTAAATGAAAATATAGGTTACCTTTACTCGCCCGGCCTCCCCTCTCGAGACCAAGGTTTCTTGAGAGGAAGAAAGATGATTGCCTCAACTTAAACGTTTATATACTGAGGCCTGTGCTAGCGCATGGCACAAAGAAGGGGAGCTGCAAGCCCGGCAGAGAAGCCAATTTTTCATCACTAGGGATTGCTAATAATAAAATAAAGGTAAAAAATATTTTCATTTAGGCAATAAAAACGAACTTCAACCAGGTGCCCCTGGTAAGTTTTAGATTCTAGTTGTCGGTGAAAAAATTTCTACTACCTGTAAATTTTGTTGCATTTAGTTCCTTTCTTGAGGTTTTTCGCTCTCGTGATCCGGCCAGTGCGCAACCCCACTGCGCTTGCGTTGCCATGCGCAGCCCTCCTATAAAATCAGACGGCCCAGCCTGATAGGCATCTCTTTTCCTCAAGCTCGCGCCGAAGACTCATCGCTCCTTATTACCCAGCCCATATTTCGCCTCTTGAAGACTGCAGCTAGCAACTATTGCCTCACAGAAGACTCAGAACAAGAAGCTTTCGTCGAAAGTCCATTATGCCGGCGTATCTTCTCAAGTTCTCACCCAAGCTTTCGTCGAAAGTCCAAGATGGCGTCGTATCTTCTCACCCAAGCTGTCGTCGAAAGTCCAAGATGGCGTCGTATTTTCTCACCTTAGCTTTCGCTGAAAGTTCAAGATGGCGTTGCATCTTCTCTCGCCTGTAACATGCCAAAGACGCACCGCCTACGAGACGCACCCATTGAATCCTTCCAAGATGGCGTTCCATCGTCTTCGACTTTCACCCAAATCTTTCGTCGATGATATCTTCATGGATCGACGGAATTCGATGGCAGTGATGTCCCTCTCGTTTCATCAAGCCTGCTGTCCTTCACCTGCCATTGGTACCGAAGCTTTCAACCCTCTTCACCACCTGCGACCTTACCGTGGATCATTGAAAGTTCTTCTGAAGCCTACCTCAAAGCCTCCCGGTTCTCTCTCAAACAGGAACCGTCCCGCCACCCTGTCCTTGGCCTGCCTCCTTGCCTCTGCATCAACAGGAGGCAGCCGCCCACTCACCACTGTCGTGTGAACACGTCATGAAGAAGCTTCACCCTGAAGCTCACCACGTCACGCCAAGATCAAGCATCTGGCCCAACATCAAACTTTGCCCGACATGCTAATTCGTCAGTGGATGTATGCCTCTATAGACCAGCGGATCCCTACGAACGTCTCTCGTCAAATAGACCGATCATCAGAACCCTTTGTTGAAAGCCTCTCGAAGAACTTTCGTCGAAAGCCGTTTGCCTCGTGAACCTTCGTTCCTTGAAATAATATGCGAGCCATTCATATCTACCAGGCTGTGGCTCTGAGTAAAAAAGGGGAAAACTGAGTTAAGGTGGTTTGCAAGCTCAAGAAAGGAGGAATGTGAAGAATTACGAGGTTTGTCCCTCCATACTATTTCTTTCCAGATCTTTAAGCTTCTAAAACCAGTCAAGTTCAAAATTTAGCCTGTTTATGAGGATTGGTTTGTGTCAGGTGATTTGAGGCTAAAAGAAAACAAAAAAACGAAATTTTGCCAGCCCACCTGTCTGGCCGGGAAAATTGTTTCTGTGGCCTAGTAGGAAATATACAATACCTGAAAAGATAGCATTCTTCCCTGAAGCATGCTTCTCTCGCTGGAGTTTTAAAGCTGTTTAGAGACTGCCAGCTGCGTAACCCATCCTGCGCATGTGTGAGGAATGAGGATCCTCTATAAAACCATTCAGGCGAGACTGGCACGGCATCTTTTCCCTCTCGATTTGTCAAGTGGACACTCGAGGGGAGGCAGGGTGGGTTCAGGTATTGTATATTTCCTACTAGGCAACAGAAACAATTTTCAGCCGGCCAGGCAGGAGGGCTGGAAAAATTTCGGTTCTATTGCCGTTCGGATATATACAATACCTGAAAATTTGTAGCATTTCAGTAGACCTCGTCAACTTGGGTGGTGGGCACCCTTGACAAGGACGCTAGGGTTACGAGCTGGCTTCCCCCCAAAAGATTACACTTCGCACTTTTATGAAACAGAAAATCTGCAATATGGGTTAATCTATGGAAGTGATTGTCCGAGATCGAAGATGAGTCATGCTTCTTGTCGGTATCTGTTTCAGTGCTTAAGGAGGATTGGATAACATGTCTCCAGGCAGTGATGATGGGTCTCAGACGATGCAATCCGATTTCTTGAGTTTATGTCTCTCTTGAGTGATGGTTCTGTTGACTGTCTTCATTGTGAGGCTGCAGGTGAATTGTTGGGGATGTAGATGTCACTAGTGGAAGGTTCAGGATGCCGCACGTCTTGAGTTCATGTGTTGTGCCACTAGTGTTGTTGTCAGTGCGAGTGATGCTGCGGTCAGTGGGAGCATGGTGGGCGACAGACTTGAACTGAGTTGTTTTGAGTCTGTGAAGGTGATCCTTAATCCACTCTTGAGAGGGGTGGGAAGAGTGATTGGTTACGACTTCTGGGAGTTTGTAGATATCCCTTGGTTGACGTGGCAGTCGTGTGTGAAGTTTGCAGGTGAGGTCCACTGGCAAGATTTAATTTTGCTGCAGCGAGGACTGTATGTCAGTGTGGTCAAAAAATCTGGGTCAGGAAAATGCAGAGGATGTTATGTAGGGGTTCGAAACATGGTCCCATGAGGCAGGAGAGAAGTGTGGATGGGTCCCAGTCTGGAAAGGAACATTGTGTGGATGGGCTATCGACCACGATTGCTTGATGAGGGGTGAGAAGCACTGGTCGTCTTGGAGATGTGTTGCGTTTCCGATTTGAAGGACAGAGAAATGGGAAGGTCCGTGATAGGTGTGAAGGGACCTCTTATTTTGATGAAACCAGCGTTTCCTGTGGCTGTCATGGATTGTGATGATTGGTGCGCAGGTTGCTTTGCTTGAAATTCTGAGTGTTTCATATTCAATTTTTCCTTCTTTGACTCAATCTCTGCGTCTGTTGAGCAATTGAATGTGGGCTTGCAGGGCTATGCCGGGTTCAAAAGAGCAGTATCATGCTTGTAAGATTGACAAAGTTCCTGATTGAAGGTCTTGAGTACGACATGTTATGGATTGGTGGACCTGCTTTCGGGATGTCTTGAAATGATGACAGTTGTTGTGAGTGAAAGATACGATCCTTAATCTTGGAAGAAGGATGTTGGGTGAGCTGTAATGTTGGAGAGTTTCTGACGACTGGCATTTATCTGGATTGCCTTGTTGTGGTCCTCGGTAAAGGGTAGCTGACGAAGGAAATGACGAGAGATGGTGGTGTCATTGGTAAGGGCCAACTACTGTAAAAAGATGGGTGTCAGGAAGTTGCAATGATAGTCGGCTTCAGAGTGGTGGAAGGGTTGGGACTGCGATCGGTAGTTAGCAACGGACAGGATGGCAGTGGAGCTGTTGAGCAGTAGTTGGGCTGTGGCTGTGTTGGGAAAGGTTTCTCAATCGTGTGGAGCCGAGCTGTAGACGAATGAAAGTGAAGGATAGCTGGCTGAAATGACTTGCGGCAGGAAACTGTGAGGGTAGTCGATGAGGTCAACAGGCAGCGTCGGATGATCAGCTGCAGAGTTGTGACTAGTCAGTCAGGGGCTTTATGCAGAGCAGGAAGACGGTCCTAGGAAACTGATGGTGTCTTGCTGAAGCTGGAAACTGGAATGGATGTCGGCGACGGACAGCAAGTAGTGAAAGATGACAGCATCGAAGAACTAAGGCCAAAAAGAGCTGCAACGAATGCCGTCCAGGGACAGCAGGCAGCGAAGGATGGAAGTTTTAATGAACTCTTTTTTTGTCCACTAGGACAGCAGGTGGTGAAGGACGACTGTGTGCTGGAGTGCAGAAAATGGTTGACAGGGAGTTGTGGGCCGCAAAGTTAAAAGTCGGTAAGGGACAGCAGGCAGCGAAAAATGACGGTCCGAAGCAGCTGTAATGATTGTCAGAGTGGGATAGGTGCGAGGTGTTCGCTTCCTGTCAATTTCGACGTTTAAGGTTCACCTCGTCGATCTGTGGTGTTGGCACCACATGATGGGGTCTTAAGGGCTTGAGCTGAGTTCCCAATGAGACAGTCTTTTGGCATGTTTAAATATGTTTCGGCTATCTGTGACTTGTCTCGGCAGATTCAAAGCGCAAAGGCTATCTGTAACGGAAGGGAGATACTTTATGTTCCGAATTAGCTGTGATGATGGCTAGTGAGGGACAGCAGGCTGAAGTGGAAGCAACTGTAGTTTATGATGCAAAGGAGCGTCGGACGGTTGATGGCGTCTTTTTTTGGTTGGTTCGGATGGACAATGGAAAAATGGTGTGGCAGTCCATAATTTTGATCCATGTAAGAGATGATGACGGTCTTTCCTGCTGAATCGGAAGATCTTTGATGCCTGTCCAGAGGATGGCAGAGAATTTGTAATCCAGTCCAGAAAGTGTGATTGACAGTTGGATGATGACTGCGTGTTAAGTGGGGAGGTTAAGCCTAATGTTGAGAAACTCTAATGATGTTCATGTTCTTGACTTGCAGACTGTAGGAGGAACGTTGTGTGACGGATGGTCCTGGGTCATATTGATTCACGATAGACCAGATAAAGGCAAAGAGTGTGAAGGACGAAGGTTCCTTCGAAGTTTCTATAAATCCTGGCATGGTAACGAAGGATGTCATATCCGAGGACAGGAACTTTGACGAGGATGAAGAAAACACGTGATGGCTTAGAGATGAGAGATTGTGAAGACAAGGGCGAGTTTGGATGAGGAGACTTGGTCTTGTGTTGACAATCATGGATGACATCCGTGAATCCATGTTCTTGACGTTGGACAGGGAAGAATCGTTGTGCGTGACGAGTTCATCGGTGTTCCGTTGAGTTTTGGCGTGGTCCAGTCTGCTTGAACCGAGGGATGGCATATCCGAGGAAGGGGCCAGGCTTGGATGAGGATCAAGAAGCAACGGATGGTTTGAGGCTTGTCAGAAAAGTAATCGGGATTTTTCGTCGACCATGAGTTGTTGCGTTCTGACTTTAGAGTCGTTTAAAAACGGATGCGGAAGCAAGATTACTGTGGGGTGTGTCATGTCCACAATTTCAGTTTCATGCTGCGGACAGCTGTCTTTTCCTGCTCGAAGCTTGGTGTTGATTGTGCGATGACAAGGAATACGTAGCTCAATCCAGAGTGTAAAGAATGACCAGGGATGATGAAGGCTATTACTGAATGGATGGCTTGGTCTTGGTTTTGAAATGACGGACAGCATGATCCAAAAATGCGAGTGCTTGACTTGAGGACAGAGGCAGATCGTGTTAAGGGTAGTCCACACCATTGATGAGTAGATGCGACTGGTGAAGGGCTTCAGGATGAAGGAACGGCCATCTTGGATAGCAGTTCGAAAATAGAAAACTCGGATGGGAATGGCGAAACATGGTAAAGGTATAAAAAGTTGGTTGGCCAATCTTGAGTGAAAGAGCGGTTGTATGATGATGAGGTGGTTTGTTGTTTGTTGACTTGTACTTGAATTACCGTACAGCACGGTCCATTATGGCGTGGGCTTGAGATGAGGACAAAGGTGACGCTTGTGTGATGCTTGTGCCTGAGTTCGTGGATGAGCATGCTGGTAAACCAAGTGGAATATCGGACAGAGATTGATGCGTCTTCAAAGAGGCGATCTGTGAGAATGCTTCTTTTTCTTGGCCTTCTTAATTGAAGAAAAAACTGGTAGCCATCGATGGGCAACAGACAGCGAGGCAATGGAGCGGCCATCTTGGATGCTGGATAAGTCGTCATTTCACGGGAACAGTCCATGGTGTAATCCGCTTGAGCGTGCGTTCGTGCGTTCGCTGTCCGAGAACTTGAAAACAAGGACTGCATGAAATGAGGACGGACAGGAGAAAAAACTGACTGTTGCTCGAAGACAGAACAGAGACGATGAGGACGAGTTGGTAATCCAGTCTTCAGTGTAGGAATGGCTGTGTGATGATAATGTACTTGAATTGTCGTATGGCACGATCCATTAAGGCGTATACTTGAGATGAGGACAGCGGCAGAACCTTGTTGAGAGAAGGACAGTCCGAGTTCTTGGATGAACCTGATGACAAGTCGAGAGAAAATTCGGATAGATCGATGCGACAACAATTTTCGGATCGGCGGACAACGAACTGCGAGGTGATGGGGCGGCCATCTTGTTTGCAGGATCAGTCATCGTTTCTTTGGATCGAGCCATGACGTAGTCCGCTTGAGCGTGTGCTGGCTGTCTGCAATCTTGAAATTCGGACAGCTGAAATCAGGACTGGGACAGAGCAAAGAACGGACTATTGCTTGAAGACGGGACGGTGATGTGAGGAGAGAAGCGAAGGTAGACGTTTTCTGTCTACCGCTGGAGGGAAAAGATGGCAGGCTGGCCTCGTCCAAATGCTTTTGTAGAGGATCCTCGCGCATGTGCAGGATGAGTTACGCAGCTGGCAGTCTCTAAACAGCTTTAAAACTCCAACGAGAGAAGCATATTTCAAGGAAGAATGCTATAAATTTTCAGGTTTTGTATATTTCTGAACAGTAATAGAAAATCCTTTGTGTCCTGTAGCAGGGTATCACAGTTTGAATCTAGGAATAAAGCCGCAGAAAAAAGGCCTGGGAAAAAGTCAGTAAAAGAAGCCACAGTCAAGAAAGCTGCAGAAAACAGTTTTCTGGTGAAATACGACCCAGGGCAACTGACCTAAAACCTGACCTAACATGTAACAAAAACACGAAAAACTACAACAAAATATAGACAAAACAATTCGGCATTTTCCTTACGCTGTTTTCCCAACGCTTTTCTTCCTTCGGTTGTTTGTTCCAGGCTAATTTTTTTTTCATGTTTTTATTTTTTTTTTGCCATGCACCTTCAGTTCAAACTGATTAAACGTTTTCGATTACAACAGATTCTAAGGATGTAAAAATATTTTTGCAACATTTGTGGTTAAATTTAATTCAAGTAAAAGAAAAGTTGTGTGCTGGTTTTCGAGATATAGCCCCGCCTAACACTGGCTGGTTTAAGTGCACTTGGATGTGATTTGTTTTTTAATAAGATTGCTCGTAGTCTGCATTTTTACGAACCTGGAACTCTTTGCTCAGACACAGCCAAAAAAAAATGGGAGAACAAAATGGGAGTTTGCACACTATAAAACCAAGTGGCTTAAAATAAACAGGTTTCAGACAGACATAGAAAAAAGTGTGTGTAAGTTTTAGCTGAAAACTACACACATATGTTTTACAAAATTCGATGGGTTCCGTAGACTTTCACACTATTCAGATATACTTTAACTTTTTCTCCCATGAAGAACGACAGTGGATTATTTCCCTTCCTCCCCCACCCGCAGCTCCGTCATCTGCCCCCCTCCCACGATACATTTTTTTACACACGCAAAAAAAAGCAATTGAGCAAGTCATGGCCTAGTCCTAAGGACGTGGGGTTATACGAGGCTGTTGGAATGGGAAAGGGTGCCAAAAATCCAGCCCATCTCAAAACTAATATGAAAAAAAACAATCGTAATCCTTTAAATGCAGTTAGTTTCGTCAGATCAGACCTTTTGTGTACACTTCGTAGGGGGTGTGTCGGTAGAGAATTCAATCTACTCTTTAAAACGGCGAAAGGAGTGAGGTGCTAAATGAGCATTGAGCTAAGCAGACTTTCAAAAGGGGGGGGGGGCACTTGAAAAAAGGTCAAGACTTTTTTTGAATGACCGCCGTGTCCCCGGAAACCTTACAGATGTTGCCCGACAAACATTTTACTACTCCCTGAGGGGAGGGGGGGGGGGCGTGCCGTAAGTGTCACAATGCGCGTACATCCTAGCAAATGGTTTCCTGCCCTACTGCGGCCGGATTAAAACTCGTAGAGGCCTGGTGCTTAAGATTTATTGTAGCTATATTCCCCCCCGCCCCCTCACACCGAAAAAAGGAGTTTTCTTTTTTTGAACAATAATTTCTTCCTGTAACAACAGTAAAAACAAAACAAAAATGTATTTAAAATAGTACCTTTTCGTGACCGTGAGGCACCCTTGAGGCCCTTTTCGGCCTGTGGCCTGGTGCTTCTGCACCCAAAGCACCCCCCCCCCCTTATTCCGGCCCCGTGCCCCACAAATTCCGAGACGAGGCAACTAACCTAATCTAATAATGCCCCAAACATTGTTCCTTGCCTGAAACTCATTCCCCACCTGGTGAAATTTAGTCGAAGTTGCTTAACTACCTTATTTGACCTAATCTGTAACACCACACTGGAATTCACACTTGTTTTTAATTTCACGTAAAAGTTAGGGATAGGCCAATTACCACTTTTCAATGTGAGTGTAACGTTTTAACGAAAATAAACAAATTGCTTATTAGATTGTGTAAACGAAAATGCTTACGTTTAAAATGTGTTGCAAACATCTCTGCACTGAGAGAAATGAAAGGGCAGCGAGTATAAACAAACGCCGGTCGTAGCATCCGGGGACGGCAGTAAAGACTAGTGTGCAGCCATCTACACTAAAAAGATCACTAAAAAAATGTTAAAACTTTTTTGTCTAGGTGGCTGGACACATGTCTTCACTGCAGTCCCGAGCGCTATGACAGGTGTTTGTTTACAACGCAACATGTGTTTTAAGCGTGTATTTGAATATTAGGGCTAAACACATTTGACGTCCAACACTACAAAACCGTTACCTTCCTGTCTAAACGTGTCTAAATCTGTCCTAAACGTGTTTAGCATATTTTAAAACAACCGTATTTACCTTGCATAAATTCTCCGATGGCGATTCTTAGATAGTCTATTCAAGTGGGAGAGTGCGTGGCACGCAACAACAGACGGTTACCCCTTCATTACGGGTATGAAAATGTTCTTGAACTACTTCTTTCCTTTACTGGCTTCTGTTTGCGGTCTAGGGGTATTTTGTTCTCGCTTATCCCTTGATGGTTTGGACGGGAATGACTTAGTAGTAAGCTTGCGGGGGGGGGGGGGGGGACCGGGTTTCATTTACTGGAGGAATGGAGCGTGGATTAGATGGTTGACTGCTCAAAGGATTAAGACGCTACAGGCAAGTTAAAGTTTCAACCTAGACCCTTCGTACACTTTCACTCAAACCCCCGAACATTCAATTTTAAACTCTGCAATTGCAATTCATGGGCAAACGACACTGTACAAAATAGCTTACATTTATTATAAACTTTAAACTCTTTACAATGATAACACATGGATGTTAAAAGAATTATTCTCATTAAAATAAAACACGGATGTACATTTGCAGAGGGGTTCAGTAATAATATTTCCCTCTCACACGGGTGCTCGCATCGTTTTCTTCATATGCTACTGGCCACCTAATCCATATATCCCATGGTGGACACTTCGGGTACTCTTAGATGCAACGGATAGTGGTTTATGCAACAAAACGGGAGAAAGAGCAAGGAATTAGTTGCACAGTTCAAAAGATTATCACTTGGTCGTCTTCACCCCCTTCAACTTCGAATGCCCCACGCTCTTCTAACTCAAGGCTCATTAACGGGCTTGCTTCTATTTGAGCACAGATAAACTATGCAGAACTACGTATTGGACACCCCGACCTAAAGTATATAGCACTCAAATCGCCAATCTACGCTCCCATTCCAACTTCACCGAGTATACTCTTATGAACCATCTATTTAGTCATAGTCGGAAAGGAATAATAGGTAGAATCTTCACCTTCAGCTTCCAATCTCTTCCATGATCCATAGGTGCCACATCCTGTAGTGTAGGAAACCAGACAGATTTGAAACAAGTCTTAATTGAATTTAGACGTTCCCGGCTTTTTCGTGGGCGTCCATTAGCACGGCTGGCGTGGGCTACGGAATGGGTCGACAGACCAAGGATTTCTCATCGCAACCTCTCGAGAGCATTCTGTCGATTCTCTTTTCCATGGGCGACGCGCACTTTTATCCAGTGGGGAAAATTAGCATACATCGCTCATGAAACACATAATATAATAAAAAAACAATGAACACAACTTACATCAAAATAGGTTAATTAACCCAGTGGGTCAAAATGCTGGGAAATTATAAATAAATTTGATACAATACTTACTAAATTAAAGAATAATATTACAAGAAGATAACCACTCAACAAGGCCCATCGAGAGGCAGCAGCACAGGCTCCCACAAGAACCAGACGTATCAACCAAACCAGTGCGGGGGAGGGTGGCAAGCTAACGGCGATTCGGCAATACGACCAGCCATGCTCCCCACAGAGTGCCAGATGTTCAAAAAAAAGGCCAAATGCAGAATTTGAGAGAAAATTTTCCCACAGTAGTTCTACACTGGAGTTTGAAGCCAGCCAGTCGATTGCTGAGTGCATTGCATCGCTGTATCCTTGATGCCTTGCAAACTAGATGAAATCTTGGTCAGGTAAAAGTACATTCGGCCTCTGATTGGCTGTTGTGCAACCAAACTGCCATTGGTGGAAAAAAAAACGATACCGAAACTCCCCACCGGTAATGATAAGTTGCTGGCAGAAGCACTTTTTTTTTAGTACGTATTACGGTCGCAAGAGGACAACGTGCATGACCCGTAAGCTAGAGATGAGCGCCGGAATCCGTTCTAACAGAAAAACGATGGTGACTCCTACGTCCTAAAGGACGTGTATATAATGCGCTCCTGCTAAAACCGATTCGAAATCGGCATACAGTGCAAAGGGGTGAGGAAACTGCCTATCGTATCTGTTAAATTCCATAAAGGGTTTAGTAGGCATTTCAACACTTTGGGGCCTAATAGTTCTGCACAATAATGTATGATCAGCTAGCTGCTTCCTGGACCTGACATTAAACATACAATACGGACATACGACTCTGTTCTCTGTTAAAATCACAAATTAAACAGTAATGATTAGGGTTAGGGTTCTGTGTGGGTATGCCAACATAGAATACAACAAACATTTATGGTATTTGCACTTGATGTTCACCACAGCTTTTTTTCCCAGTACGATAATTATCTAGTTTTACAAAGTCACACTCTCCAGAATGAGAGATGTAACGACCAATGTGTAGATCAAATTTGTCAATGTGCACAACTACCCAGCCCGAACCACGTTTATGGAATTCATCCAGCTGATGTAATATTTTTTCAAACATAGCTTTAATTTCATCGGCAATGTCGAGCGGCGATATCAACCGACGAAGTGAACTGCACAAATAAACGGACATTCGCACTTTTTCACTGTTGATCTGCAGTTTCTCTAAAGTCACGGTAATACACCCAATAAATTTGATTTGGCACAAACGGTTTAAGACTGAAGTTAGCAAATGTTTAAGCAGATCACTGTGACCTGAAAGGTATTGCTGAATGTCCGTGGTTTGCTCAGGCTGGCTGTAAATGTACTTGTTGATAAGTTGAGTAAACTTGCTCGCTTCCAATTGAAACGACGGCGATGTAGGCATTTGGCTGTGGTCGTCAATATTGTATTGATGCATCTCATTAACATTGTTGAAAAGTCTAGGACAATCGGGGCAGCGGATCAAATGCACTCTTTGGTGTCTACGTAAGGCAATACCTGTCGTGAAGCTAATGGTGCAGGTAGGTAATGTATTGTTTTGTCTGTGGGCGGCTCTTATGTGTCTGTCTAGGCATACAAATGCATGCACTGCCCACACTCAAACGACACCATGCTTTTCTTTGCACCACTCTACTAAAAAAAACAGAAAAGAAAAGAAATATGAGCATGATGGCATAAGCAACAACCATTTATAGGAAACAAATAAAAAAAATACAAGCAAAATGCCTCAGTATTACATTTAAATAAAAATATTACAATATTACATTTTAAGAAAGAAAGAAATTATTATAAAGCAAGTACAAATCAGTACACGTAGCTATTGGGTTGTTGCATGGAGGCCAGTCTTTTAATAATACGGATGCTGGCTGGCCTTGACAGTGCATCAGTATATAGTAAATGCAAGAGTGTCCACAAAAGGAGCTGTTGACAGCCTGTAGAGGTACATTATTGTAGCACCAGTTTTCGAGCAGTGTTTCTTCAAATATTGTAAAATAGAATTTGATAAAGGCAGCAATCCGAAAGGGTCAAAATATTCGCAAGGACCAACAACCACCTAGTGACTGCCAGGCTTTTCGCATGTATCTAAATTAATTATAGACCACCCGATGCCAGTTGGTAGGTGATTTGAAGAGTGCGCACCTAATAATGAACTACACCTACCCTTTAAAATATTGTTAATTTCAGCAGTATTCATTCTGTAGATAGCAAGTTTCGACGTTCGTCAATCTCCAGCAGCGCTTCTCTCTCTCCTAGAATGATGACCGTAACGTTATGAGTGAGCGTCGAAGCTAAATGTAAGTAGAGTCTTAAAATGCTAGTTTTAAACCAAGGAGACGTGGCTTATCGTTGTCGGCGCAATGGTCGGCTGTTAAATCGTAGCAAAACAGGCACCTACTCCCCGTTCCAAAGTCAGAGTACGAAATGTCATTACCAGCATTGTGAAAAGGTATACCCAAATCGGTAAACAACGCCATGTAAGCGCTGGCGTAGTTCGACGTGCTAAAGTCACAAATTAGCGGTTTTCCATTTACAGTTTCTCCATCTACAGAAAGAGTTAAAGTATCAAGACTGAAGGGATCGAAGTAAATGGATCATTTTTGTACACACCGTTATAGGCCTTGTGTCTGACCATGTCTATAACCACTCGGGAAGGAATGTAGCCATTAAAAATGTTGTCAATGTGACTGCTGCTAACACCGGAACAAGAGTATGCGTTTTTATTTTCTGTTTTTCTGTATGTATATTTAACTGAACTCGTAGCCAACGCTCGAGTGTGAGCGAGCAGTATGTTGTGGGAATTGCATTACCTTACAAATGTAAAGGCAGGCGTCTAGTAATTCTGATATAGGCTGTAGTCCAGCCGTAATTCCAGCAGCAGTCATGTATAAGTGGAATTGGGGTTTCTGAGGCACAAATCGAAATTTGAGTACGGTGTTATTTATTATCAGTCTAGGTTGCATGACGAGATTGTGATGGGGATGTCCTAGAAGCTCCACCGTAGCGCTGCTCGCCGTGGGTGTGTTTTCTATTGGTAGCAGGATTCCAAAACGAGTTAGACAGTTGTGTGTCTTTAGCTTCTTTCCCGTAACTGAGCATAGTTTGCAAATACGCTTTATATCTGTAATTATCGTTTGTGCCAGGTACAGTAGCCAAGGTACCGTTTAGCGTGAGATCCACTTGCGAGAACATGGAATGTAGCCATAGCTGGACTGGAGTCACGTTGGAGCTCTCTGCTTGGGTGAGTGACTTGCCCGCCAATTTGATGATTTTTAACTTGAGATATAGCAACGTTTGTGACAAGTCCACGTAGTCTTCGCTGGAAGGTACCGTGAAATATAACACTTGACTCGCGGAAATGCTAGCGATCGGTCGGTATTCAACATATTTAGTCTTCTGAATAGATAACTGGGTAGGTGTGATGGAAAAATAATCGAGCAAGCTGAGCAAGCATTCCCACGAAGATGGATGTATATACGCCATTTTCGAGCTGTTGTAGAGGAGCGGAAAGATGCGGACAGTTTATATAGTAGTTTAAACAGGTTTTTACAGTCTTACGACGTTTATAGCCTTTTTTCTTACAGTCAGCTTTTTTTGTCTTCCTTTTAGTACCTTTCCTTCTCAGCCTTGTCCTCCTTGTAGCTTTGCTGCAGCATCTCCAACGATACCACTAGCAGTTTTTTTTAGTCTGTCTTTAGCTGCTTATTTAAAGCTGTTTCCAGACAGTACGTCGGTGCCGATATCAACGCCGGTCTTTAGAGCTTTACGACCGAAATAAGAACCTATACTTTTTAAAAATGGAGGATATACAATTCGCCATAGAAAACTCAGAATCCCGGACAAACCGTGACTTGCAATGAACCGTCTCCCGTAATAAATAGGGATCCCACCAACGGCTTGGTTGACGTAATAATCGGTGAACGGACACCTCCCCATGATGACGACGAGTGATTTGATGGGAGGGGACATGTAACAGGCTTATAAACTCGCTCATTGACGTCTGATGCGACGAAAATGCAGAACGCAAACAACTCTCCCGTAACTGGCATAGTCTACTGGCCTCACAGTATCAGTTTGAATGTCTATTTCTACGTACTGAAAAGAGTGGGTTTGTAAAGGAAAATAATGAAGGCGTCGAAATTATACGTTAGTGTTTTCCCCGATTTCACCTTCGACCGGAACTATCCTCAGTAATGGAACTCTCACGTTACCGACCAGTTGAAGTTGAATAATATTTGTGTAGACATAAAACACTTGAATAGGTGTTGTCACTATTTCTTTAACTGGAAATTTAGTGTTCTTCTTTTTCAGTAAGATTAGGGAATTGGCTGTAGTGAAATCCAAATTGCGTGAATCCAAATTAATAATTATCAGTGACGTCATTCTTCAACGAATAAGTGTGGGTTGACCCGTCGTAAGTAATTTTGGAAAGATCCCTCTACTCTTCATAGTACTTTTAGCTTTTTTATCCCGTGTCTATAGGCCTTAATTTCTTCATTAATTATCGTCATTAAACTATCGTAACGTTTCTCTTCCCTCATACAGTTCAAAATAAAGTTTTCTTCAGTAGGCACTAGTCGACTAGGTGGTTCGTCCTCTTCATCAGAGGGGGCTCTCCCGAGAGGTCCCTGTAAAATAATGTTAACAACCTTGCTTCGTCGGCTTAGCTGCAAAGCACAATTCCAGAAATTTGGCTAAATGAGTTTAGAAACGAAATTTGAGCTAAAGCAGCTTCGTAGCTAGAATTCAGGTCTAGTGAGGATGCCAAACATGTAGTATAATTTTGTAAAGTATTATTTGGAAATATTTGCATGCTGCTGTTTGAAGGAAGAGTGAGCCAAATGTCGTCAGTCATCGTTAAAACCAATCAAGTCAGTGACCCAACCATTGGCAGAATCTGGATAATTAAGCCACTTAAGTAAATATTCAGTACGTCCAGCACGTCTTCTAGTACGTACGACTCTTTCTATCTTGGAAGTCTCTGGTGGTACCACTTTTTGCAATTCTTGCTTGTAAAAAGTACCTTGAATGTCAGCTCCACCGTAATCGCAGACTTTATCGATGCAAATGGGATGCTTCCTCTTTGTGGATTTGACGTACATTATTTCTCCGATCCAGTTTGGATCGTACCCCTTACTAAAAATGTGTTTCTTCTTGCTCAGCCTAACTGGATCGTCTTTTTTAAAGGATCTCGGGTTCCAAGCCCCACCGTACAGATTGACAAACACTCGGCCTTTGTTTCGATTGTTCACTTGATTAGGCGTCATCTTAATACTCGAGTGATAACTATTATTATAAGAGGTGACAATATCTAGCAAGGCATCAATGTACCTCTTAGTGTTCCGCGCGTGTATGAAACAAGCCAGGAGACCACGTAATGTATGCACACAGAGCTCGGATACACTAGCCTTTTCCGTGTTGTACTGTTTAATACCGTATTGTTGCATCACTTTCGCTACGTCCCTGTTTCTGCACTCAGTTCCTTTGACGGACCAGAAAAACGAGACTTTTTTAGGTATTTTACTAAATATCTCCTTCAACGCTGCAGCCACGGTAAGGCTTTTCTTACGTTTTAAAGGCACAACTTCCGCTCATTTAGTAAACACGACGATTATGGTGAGCAAACATTTGTATCCATCATTAAAAGGTGATGAATTCGAAACGTCCACTAAGTCAGAAGAGAAAACATCGTAAGGCCCACTGACACGTACTTTATTACATAGGAATTTTCTAATTACGGGTTTAAACAATGTATCGGCCTCTTTGCCGGTGAGCCAGTCTTTAATTGTTTTAATGGGATTTTCCGTCCGCTCGCTTTCACGGCTGTTACCGGCTTTTGAATTCCGCCGAACAATCCTGATGACCTGGGATTATAATAATACTTTTCTATTCCAGCAGCTGGTGTGTTCTAATATCAGTCATCTTTGTAACTAGAGAATAATAAATAAATTCATGAGCTGTATCAAAAGGAATCATCATTGAGAAAAAATGCTTTCTCTTCCTCGACGTCCGGCGCCAACTGAACTTGATACGGGTCAAGGTCGAGTCGGCTGTAGTCGAGTAAAGGTGAATCAACTTCTGACGCCGTTGCCGGAACCTAGCCACGACGCATAAACTGAGTGGACTTGCGTAGTTTTATTTGAAATGTGGCGTTTTATCACTTCCATTCCTGGTGTATTTCACATCTTTTTTTGCAGCTGCTTATTATCCGTAATTCTGCCTAATACGAGTTTAACCACGTTAGTACCAGCTATAACCGAGTCTCCATCATCGAGCAGCTGACATTTGTTATTGTACTTCACTTTACCACTCTTTAAGCAACGAGTAATTCTACCTCTATACAAGAGAGGCACATTCTTGAAATCTGGCACAAATTTTTCATCATCAGTTGATGGTCCTGGAACCGCAGGTGTGGCCCCGCAGGGGAGACCTGCCCCGCGGCGGGTGCCACGGCCGGTGCCACGGCCGGTGACACGGGTGCCAGGGTAGTCAACGATACTATCGCTACTTTTAGCGGCTCGGCCAAGTAATGATTGTTTACGTCTAAATAACGTTGCAAAGTTTGTGTATAAAGTTTGGCTTTCTGGTAATTGTCGTACGAATCATTAGTTAATACCTCCCTCATGGCATCATCTAAACATGAAAGAGGTTGACTGTATAAAGATTTAAAAGGGTCTTGAGCAGCTGGGATGAGGCAGGAAGGAGTTGCTGGTACGAGATGCATGCTCTTGAACATTGTTGTTGTTCTTCTTAGCCTCCAAACAGTTTAGTAATTCCACTTATTAAAGGCCCACCGATGGTGCATAACACTGGAGCGAGCAGCTCACCTAGGAACCCTCCTTTTTGTAATTTGGAAAGATGACGATGTTTCTTCTTTCTTGAGCAAGTTCTAATAGACAGAGCTGGTAACTCTTTTCTTTTGTTTTTTTTTTAAATTGACGTCTCTGTGAATCGCTCAAAGGTACACGACCTCTGAGAATATTTAAAATTAAGAGACAGATCACGTCTTGGAGTGTGGGGCAGTCTAATAAGGCTTTCTTGATGCTCAGCTTAATTTTTTTCGAATGCAGTAAAACCAACAAAGGTAGAAACACCTTAACGTTGTTTAGCACTGCTTTAGGCATTGTTAAGTGAGACATATACGCTTATTAGCTGTTTAAATATGTTGGAACGAAAACGAAGAGTTTCGGGCATATTTGGATGTAAATCCATAAAAAGGAAGTTGTACAGATGTTGCGTTGCGTTTTTAAAAATTGAAAGCATGAATTTAGGGCTAATGCCAAGCTGAAGTACGAAAATTTTCAGTTGTGTAACGTCACTCGAATTTTTAAAAAGGAAAAAATATTGTGTATTGAGAGAGACCGTCCTCAACGATTTCTGGAAGATATTGTGCACAATGCAGATTAAACTAATTCCACGGTGGTGCATCCCTTTAACAACAACGTCGTTAAGAAAATCAAGTATTAAGGCACTTACTAGGTCATCAACGACGCAAAGGCAGCCACTAGAGAGAGAATCGTGCACTTCCCTGTTAAACCCGCTATGAAAAGTTATTGCTATTGGGCACTCCCTTTTAAGCATCTCGAACTTGTCTTGGTACTCGCCGTAGCAGTAAAAGATGGATGTTGGTGGTGGAACGATCATCTCTTGCTAGCGAAGTGTTATTTGGATGATAGCGGAACTTTTACCAGAAAAAGTAGAACCAGCAAAAATGTAATTACTGGGAAGATTTAGACGAACATCCATTACTGACTAATGATCTCTTCCTAGTGGCGTACTAATTTATAGGGAATAACCATACAAAATACACTCACAACTGACATTTTTTCGCATCACATTTTTTTATATTTATTGTTAGTTTCGAGATACAGTACTGTTTTTGTTACACGAACTGCTCCGGTTGATTCGGAGCTTGTTCTTGTGCATAATTGGTCATTATCCTGGCTGCTAGGTGCGGGTAAAGATGATAATTTTTCAACAGAAAAGGGTCTTGTAGGTCTAATACATTATTGGAATATCGGAGGAGCCAGCTAGGTAACATTAGTTCGAACGGCACTATAGTGTAATCCCCTACCTTCAATTTCTGTATAGGAAACGAGTCTTGTTTACGCAAAGTAGACAAAAAATTTCGTCTCACAGTTTTTGTTGGAAGCTGAATAATTTTTGGCTCACACGTCAGTGCTATAGTTTTTGTCAAACCAAGCACATAGTCGTTATTCACCATTTTGTTGTATCTTACGAAGCAATATACACCATCAGTGTATGCACCCATGCAATAGCTGTCTATGTGGTATTCATCCGTGAATGTCACGATCACAGTAGCGAACAGTTCCTTGTTCAAAGAATCATCTTTCACTGTAATACCAAAAGTATTGCAAAGCCACACCTCGGGTGCTTTAGGCGCTCGTCTCCGGCGTTTCAGGGGTGGATCCACGGAGTCGAGCGGTGCGGCGGACAGCCACTGGCCCGCTGCCGGCAGAGGCGTATCGGGGTCCATTGTTTGGCGATGGAATGCTGGCGTTAGGGGTTGAGATTCTCGCTTTTATCATAACTCAAATAGAATTTTTAGGTTTTTTCATGGCATCATCATTTACATTTGACGGTAATAGAAATTAGCTTTAAAATATGAGCATTTAGAAACGATATGAATGGGGCTCAAATTAAAATATTCATCGTTTAATTCTTATTTACTTTTGGGCAAGAAGACTGATTCAAATCTCCCATTTTGAGCATCGACTTTTATTTCAAATACATTTACAAAAGGATGTCGCCTTTTACGTAAGACCTGCATCATGGATTAAAAAATTGAAATTTACGAATTTCATTCGTGACAACAGCTAAGTTGTAGTCGAAAGGACCGTTCGCGAATCTGTTATGTAATACATTTTGCAAAACCAAATTGTTTGCCTGTCTTTAGAGGTTCCTGGCTGACACAACACACGTTTAGGAATTTTAATTCTAAAATGCGGGCTAGTATACCGTCCAATATTCGACAGTTCCTTTAAAATATATTTTGTATTCACCGTGAAAGCACTAAGGTATCTACAGACTCAATCAGCTCTAAAAACTGCAGTTCAGTTAGCTCGATTGTTTTTTGTTCTATAACGAAAATGAAAAACCCTTTCCAGTAATAGGGTGGTTTTCGTACGTGACAGCCATTCTCGGTGATGAAAATAATGTGTCTGAAGGGTAGCCCGGAACTAATGTCCATTCTTCATTCTTCCAAATTCTTCGTTAAATTGTGGCAACATGACTCGCCAATCATCGATTTTGTAGCTTACACCTTCTGATATGGGCACATCGGTAACAGCATTTGGACTATACCGTCTGATGTGAACTCTGATTACGTCTTGAAATTAGCTGATTTGAACGAAAATATTATTGCCCAAATCTACGGCATTCACGGGTTTGACAGGTAACAGTGATGACGCCATTTTTTTATTTGCGTTACTAACCTAAAACGAGAAAAAAGAACAAAACTAAGTGTTGAAACGGATCACGTGGAAAGTAGTGTAAATTATAGTATGCAACCACTCTTCGATTCGCTCGACCGAACCTTTAATTAGATCGAATTGCTCGATCGAAAATTCTGTAACATTTCCAGTGACAAAATGGATCACCTTTCGTCCATTTACAGTTGCTCTGTTAATGCAGACCATTTCGAGGGTCCATTGAGGGACCATTGAGGGACCATTGAGGGACCATTTCGTTCCAATCAGAGAGATTGACACGAACACACTTAAAAGAATAAGTATAGTTGTTGGGATTACTATTGTATTTGCACAAGTACACGACGATTTTACCACCAAATGTTGTGCAAGCCATGCATACATTGTATCCGAGATGAATAGTCAACTCTGCAATTGGAGGTACCTGTTCGGCCATATTTAACTACCATATAAATGATGGTGCAGGAAGAAGGAATGAGAAAAACTAATTGTGCGAGGTTTTGAAATTAGCTGATTTGAACGAAAATATTATTGCCCAAATCTACGGCATTCACGGGGTTTGACAGGTAACAGTGATGATGCCATTTTTTTTATTTGCGTTACTAACCTGAAACGAGAAAAAAGAACAAAACTAAGTGTTGAAACGGATCACGTGGAAAATAGTGTAAATTATAGTATGCATCCACTCTTTGATTCGCTCGACCGAACCTTTATTTAGATCGAATTTCTCGATCGAAAATTCTGTATCATTTCCAGTGACAAAATGGATCACCTTTCATCCATTTACGTTGCTTTGTTATTGCAGACCATTTCGAGGGTCCATTGAGGGACCATTGAGGGACCATTTCGTTCCAATCAGAGAGATTGACACGAACACACTTAATAGAATAAGTATAGTTGTTGGGATTACTATTGTATTTACACAAGTACACGACGATTTTACCACCAAATGTTGTGCAAGCCATGCATACATTGTATCCAAGATGAATTGTCAACTCTGCAATTTGAGGTACCTGTTCGGCCATATTTAACTACCATACAAATGATGGTGCAGGAAGAAGGAATGAGAAAAACTAATCGCGCGAGGTTTTGACGACACATGCAGCTAAAATCATGACAATAGCATTAGGGTTGGCAAACTTTCAAATGTTGTCGCATAATTGTTTGACCGATACTTTCAAAAATGTATTATTGCCCAAATTTAAACATGGAAGGGTGGTCATTCTCGTTTTTGCGTTATGAGTAAGCAACTGGAAATTACACCATTAAACATTACATTACATTACATTACAACTGGAACAATACAACTAGAAATTAAAAAAAAATTAGCGTTGATGTCTTTTACCCGAATTATTTCCTTCCCATTCCCAAACGTTAAGCAAATCTGAAACTTCCATCATATACAAATCTTTATTCTTACTACAACGGTCTGATTAGATTTGCCTTTCTACGAGAATCCACACCACTAATACGACATTTCCTCCTAATTTTCGAAAAAAGACATTTTTCCCCTCCTCTGTACATGCCTCTAGCAGTGTCCAGCAGATGGCTGTTAATGGCTAATCCATTCTACGCTATAATTCCGAATTGCTCTTTCGATAAAAATGTAAATCCTTTTAATGTTTTGAAAGATACGACTCCTCCACCCTACATCAACTGAAAGGTTGTCAGAGACGTATAGTACTTGGGGAGTGTTTAATAATTGTGTCCACTCTTAAAACTGAAACATTAGTTGAGTCCAATCGTATGGGCGTATGACGACACATTCAGCTAAATTCATACTATTAGCATCGGGGCCTAATAAATTTTCTAATACTGACACATAATTGTTTCGGTGATACTTTCAAAAATGTATTGTCGCCCAAATTCAAACAAGAAAGAGAGACCATTTCTATTTTTTTGCATTATGATTAGGCTGCATCATTACAACTGGAAATAAATAAAAAAACATTAGTGTCGACGTTTTTGCCCAAATTGTTCTAAAACGAACGTGTCGATTGGCTAGTACTCTTATAGTAAATTCAACCTTTGGAAGTATATAGCATTCTGGACCATTGAGCGATGTCGAACATTATTTACATCCATACATAAAGTGATACGTAAAGAGAATGCACTATGAAATAATTCGGGGAAAAAATTGTATTTTAAAATGGTCACATAAAATGTTCTAAATGAAACATTAAAACACGTATAATCACCAAGATTTACAGCTTAGAATGTGAAATTTTCTCAATGATAAAATGATGTAATTATCCCTATAAATAGTAAAAAAAATAAATATGCGCAAATAGTAGGTCATTATTTAAAAAATACAAGTATTTTGGCACTTACCGAATAAAGTTCTTGGCTTGTTTTCGGTTTGAGTTCACGTGCAGCTTCAAACACTAAAGTTGTGCCTTTTATACGGTCCCCTGAACATTGAGATGTCCCAACATGTCCTAACACGTCATTAAAATACATTTAAAAAGTCATTGACTCTGTATCCGACATTGAGACAGGCCCCTCGCGTTACGAAATACTTCATTATTAAACAATGTAAAAAAGATATTGATACAGTCCCCGCACAATGACAATTAGACAAGTAATACAATTAAAAGATGACCTTGACACAGACACGCATATTTCGCTGAAAACAAAAAGACAAAGCATCTAGATACGGTCTCCTGGACAGACATGGCTCATCGATTGTATTTAAAAAACAACGAAACAGCACCTCGTGTTAACTTACATTACCATTTTTAGACGTGATATAACATTTGAACACTTGAAAGCATCTGAATTTAATTCTTAATATTTCTGCATTTTACATTATCATCCATTAGACATTGGTAGTATTTTATTCTAGTGGGTTTGGTTGTAACGATATTCCGATCACAAACATGTTGGTTTTCAGCATATTTGTGTCCGACTTACATCTTCATGATTTTTCGTAGTGTGTGGTTCTAGCCGATGGAGGAGCATCGTGGAATCCATCATTGCTCGTGCCACCAGACCATGTGCAAAACGGGACGAGAAGGTCAGTGATGTCTCGACCGACAGACGGGTCATTGTTGCTACAATACTTTAGATAAAAACCAGGTACTGAATTGTTTCGTTGTTCAATAATCATTTTTTAAATATTTTCGGTAGACCTATTCTATCCGTCCGTTGATCGTTGAAAGAAGTGGTCTGTACATCTCCTCCCATCAATAAAAAAGTCACTTTTATGGTATAATCTGTTCGCAAGCATTCAGATTTACCCCAAGCCCCAATTTTCCCATTAGTCCTATTGACTGTATGCATTCACACTAATTGCATCATAAACACCTCGTAAAAAAATACACAATTAGTTGTGAAATAGAGAATGCTTAGAATACAGACAGTGTGAGAATATTTTGTAGAAGTGATGGAATTGTTCACGAACGTTTAACATGTCTAAATGGTAGACACTCGTGCTTAACTGAGTGTGTATCAAGAACGAGAATATATAGGTTGTTGGCCTGATTTTTTTTATAGTAAAATGATGTCAATTTTTTTGCGCTCTATGCTCCATGAACGGCTGAATAGAAATGCTCACCGGAATATCTCTGAGCTAATTTATGTGCTTGTGCTTCGATCTCCCTGTACAAATGGATTAAGGCCCACCGTGATAAATCGAAGCTTCCAAGGCCGATAAAATACCTCATCTTTCTTTATGCAGTATCCTCGTCAGCCATGATGTCGGTAGCTACATGACGTCATCCTGGTTTGGTTGTGACGTTTTCATTCATTAACCTAAACCGGAAGTCGGCCATGTTTAGTCACGTGACTGCTGATGTCATTTCCGGTTCGTATGTGAAATTTTCGGTCGTTAACCTAAGCGGGAAGTCGGCCATGTTTAGTCAGTGACTTCTGACGCCATTTCCGGTTCGGATGTGACATTTTCGGTCATTGACCTAAACCGGAAGTCAGCCATGTTTATTCACATGACTTCTGACTAGCCACTCCATTTTCACGCTACTGATATCGTCAAATGGTTGGCCGATAATGCTTTGCAATATAGAGACATAACTCAACCAGGTCGAATAGTGAAAACCATTCTCATTGTGGCTAGGATAAATAACGCATTTCAAGTTTCTTTGTCCAGAACTGGGAAAGCACCTGTTTCCATACTGAAAAAAGCCCGGGAAATAGCCATTGTAGCAAGTTTACGAGGCAATGCCTACAGAAATTACGGGGCAAATACTGACGGTAGTGAACGAAAATGTGGCACTGGCCGGGCATCACTTGCTAGAAATTCATTGCGATGTAGACGATTGAAGGAAAAGAAAACTCACCCACCATTATTTTTATGTTATTTTATTTTATAACGAGAGTAGTAAGGAAATTGAAGAATAACAGGCCCTTTTGAACAGGCCCAACAGTAAACCCGTACATTTTGTCATGTTTATAATAATCCATTATATAATCCAATAATCCAAGTATTATTTTTCGCAGTTTTTTTCTTAATGGTGGTCACCGTGTACTTATTTTAACGGGTAAAGTTTCTAGCATGTGGAGAAAGCATGGTTGGTATAAAAGGTGGAAATAATTCCGTAATTCTACATATCAGCTATGGCTGCCAAGTACGAGGCAGTGTTCCAGTGCAAGAAATGCAAAGTTGAGTTTTTATCGCGAGAAGAGGTGGAAAATCATATGCAGAAGCCTTGCGTGTTAAACCTTATGTGTTTCGATTGCGGAGGACTCGTTTCTTCTTACGATGAAGTTTTAGCGCACCACTAGCGCACCACGACTGATGCGATGGAAAAATGATCATGCTTGAAAAAAATCATATGGGAAAATGTGCATATTCCTGCGAAGCTTGTCAGAAGTATTTCCCCGATTTGGCAAGAGTAACAGTTCACACTAGGATTTCACATTCGTCTCTTCCGACGAACAACGAGATAGTTTTGGAAGATAAAAAAAGGACCAACGATGGTTGACGAAGAAAAAAACGAGAGACGTCTGGCAATGAGATTTTTTTATGACAATAAAGACGTTCAGGAACAACAGATATAAACGGAGGCACGAAAGGCGTCATGAAGGAAAATGTAACGTAACCTGCGAATCGTGCAGTGAGACTTACTCGAACAGTCTTGCGTATAAACGGCACAAGTGTGGAGGGGCTGTAAAACAACGTAGAAGGGAAATTGGAGAGTCTCCAAAAAAAA